>PVJS01016349.1:0-37599 GCA_004027185.1 Glis glis
GCGAACCCGGATCCTCCGGTCTCTGCCTCCCAAAGTACTGGGATTACAAGCATGTGCCACCACGCCCAGCTTCCTTTCTGTTTTTGAATATTCTCAGCTTATTCCTGTCCTAGGCCTTTAGGATTGTTCTTTTTTTTTCCCTTCAGCCTGAAATATTTGTTCCCTAAAATCTTCACCCGACTAGACACCTCATCATTATCCAAGTCTCAGATCAATTGTTACATCATGTGTCTTCTTTCATCCACACTAAATAAGTCTCTAGACCTACTATCTCTCTATTCTGCTTCATTTTCTTTCTCATTATCATATATATATATATATTTACATTTTTAATTGCTCTTCTAGTTTAATGCATGTCAGATTTTTTTCTGGTTTTCTCATGATTCTATTTTTAGGTCTTTGACAAATAGCATACTCTTTTAATTATTTAAGAATATATAATAAATGAACATAAGAAACCAAGAGTCAAGAAAAACTAGGAATATATTAAAGTCATTGAGTCCAAATCTTGTATTCTAGAAGTGGAGCAGTAAAATAATGTGCCCCTCAAAGCAAAAATAGTTAATGTCATATGTGTTTCTAGAATCCTGGCTTCTTAGCATTTAAGTTTTCATCATTTCCAGTAGGCATACTGCCTAAATATTGTGATGGAACTACCAAAATCTAACAAGTAAGTCACATAATTGCCATAAAAGAGGAGATAAAAGCTCACCACAATTTATTGTATTATGTTTTCAAAACTTAACTTACCTTAGAAGCTCCATTAATTCCCCAAACATCTATCTAATTGTTATACACACACACACACACACACACACACACACACACATTCATCTTTCTTATTTCAACCTTCAGAACCTATTCATTATTGAGTGCTTGAACATACAACCAATAACACTAAATAATAAGTAAAGTATATTATGTATCACATTAAGATAATGGTTGTGGTAAAAAAAAGGCAAAAAAAAAGCAGGAAGAAAGGATAGAAAATGCCTGGGAATGGGGTACATGATTAATTTTAAATGACATAGCAAAATTCCGAGTAATTTATAAAATAACTTTTGACATTATCATTTTTTTAGTTGAAGAGTAAAGTTAATATTAGCTGCTATTACTATCATCAACCACAACATTTACTCATTCCCAAATATGTTAATGTTTTTCTTCTTGTACTTTACTATAAGAAGCATATTGCTAAATTCAGTAAAATCTATATTAGGGAAGTTAATGAGTGAGCATTGGTAGATTCCACCTATTTTATTCTAATTTCTGTGAAGTTTGAATTACTAAAAATTCATTTTTTATATAACATGTTATAGATTTGGCTTGATAGCATCCTTTATCTTCTCTAAACAATCTCAAACCCTGCCCATCCAGGAAATTTCAAGTATTTTATATATACTTTATGAAGCCTTGTAATGTAGTTTAATGGCATAGAGTGATGAAAAGGTGAGGTTGAAATGAGATATAGGTTGTGATGTTTATAAAATATAAAGAATAAACTAGCAGCCTCAAATGTCTTTTTAAAAACTGGTAATCAAGTGGTGAAATAAATACACACACAATTTCATTTTTTTAAACCACATCAGCTAGCTCCCAAAAGGTACTTGATTCTGTCTTCAGTCTCACGTTCTATTCAGTATGCATCAGGATGAGCTCCCAGGAGAATGTTCAGGATTATTCATTCTTTGAATAATGGCTTGTATGTGGGCTTCAAAGAAATGCAGTAGCAATGGGAAGAAAAACATTTCCTTTCCAAAGGAATGCTCAAAACTTCCCAGGGGACGCTCAGAAAAGATTGTGCTGAACTGAGGGACACCTGACAGCCACTTAAGTGACTCAGTGCACTCACAGGAAAAACTATTTCCCTCATCCCCACATCCTAGTTTTGTGCAGAACAACTTGGTATTCAAATAATGCATAATCTCCCTTATAGTAGAGGGAATTCATTAATGGGTAACGCAGAGGAAGAGCGACACAATGTCATCCACAGAAAAAGCAAAGCACTCCCTCATGGCATGACGAGGTTTCATTCAGTCTGATCTGAATTGGGAGACTTTTGAGTCCCTCCTCTGCTTAGAGACAATTTTGCTTTTCAACAGGAGCCACTGAAGAAATGTAGACTTCTGGAAAAAAAGAGCAAATATGTTTTGATCTGCATTAAATTCAAGGCAGTACTTTTCTGCTACTCACTTATCACGAGTCTGACAAGACTTTCCTTGGCCAAAGGAAAGTGTTCAATTCAATGGGAAACAAATGGTGGTGCATGTAACTACGATGCACTCGAGGTTGCTTTGTAAGTGTCATTTAAACAACTCTGAAATTTTTAAAATAAACCTAGTGCCATGAGCATATAATACACGATCATTCTATGCATAAGTGTTGATGTTGGATGGAATAAAGTTTGTGGAAGTGTTAGAATTTTTCCCATGTAAATATTTATTTATTTATTTATTTATTTATTTATTTTATTTATTTATTTTTTTTTGCGGAACCGGGGATTGGACGTGGGGGCGTTCTACCTCCGCGCTACGCCCCCGGCCCTATTTTTTATACTTTATTTTGAAACTGGGTCTCACAAAGTTGCGGAGGGCCTCACTAAGGATAGAGAGAGAGAGAGAGAGAGAGAGGGAGAGACAGAGACAGAGACAGAGAGAGAGCTGAGGCTGGCCACGAACCCGGATCCTCCGGTCTCCGCTTCCCAAAGTACTGGGATTACAAGCGTGTGCCACCACGCCTGGCCCCATGTAAATATTTAATATTAAATCTAAACTCTTTATAAGTCTTATTGTAGCCAGTTGTGGTAGCACATGCCTGTAATCCCAATACTTGGGAAGCTGAGACAGGAGGATCACAGGTTCAAAGTCAGCCTCAGCAACTTAGGGAGGCTCTCAATAACTTCGTGAGATCCTGTTTCCAAATAAAAAATAAGATAGGGCTGGGGGTGCAGCTCGGAGATAGAGTGTGCCTGCATCTAGATTCAATCTCCAGCTCCAATAAATACATAAATAAATAATAAAGTCTTACAGTGATTTTTCATAAATGTGTTTATATCATAGTTACACAGGAATTGGATGAAATATTTAACAAAAGATTTTTAAAAAATACATAGATATCATTTTCTTCTCTTAGAGATTTCTTCCTTAAGTGAATACATAAGTGTTTCTTGTAAAAAGTACAGATTCTGAGCATTGGTAACATTACACATTGGCTCGCTGATCGCGTCTCCCTTATTAACATCCAAATATTAAAATTTTTTCTAAGCTGTCAAGAACTCATAAATCCATATAGTCTTTTATTCATTGAGCTTAACAATGAATTTCATACTCATTGAGTGTCTGCTACGTGCCATGTCCTGCATTCAATGTGGGAAATTTAGCATAAATAATGCAGACATGAAAATATTATGGGAATTTTAAGAGAGGATGGGCCATATTTAGTATTGTTAAAGATTATTCTGGCTACTCTATGAAGATTGCTGTGAAAAGA
This sequence comes from Glis glis, assembly GCA_004027185.1. Lineage (NCBI taxonomy): Eukaryota > Metazoa > Chordata > Mammalia > Rodentia > Gliridae > Glis > Glis glis. The sequence continues at coordinate 3,490 of PVJS01016349.1, forward strand.
GACAGAAAGGCTAAGAGGAGAGTAGGGGAAAAGATCTTGATCCACACTGAGCTCGACATGATAGCTAGACCTAGAGTAGCAGCAGAGGAGGTAACAGTTAATGTGAAACTGAAAAGAACCAGAGAGAAGCTGCCATATCTATTGCTAATGAGATCTCCAGGGGTAATTTATTTGCTAAAATAGGTTAAATAGAGAGGAAGCTTATTGTGGGGAAATACAAATCCAATTTTGAAATGTTAAGTTTTTTGACTTGTTTGGCAAAAAGAAAGCTATAAAAAAAAAACTGTGATTCAGAGGACCAATGGGCAAAGACTACGCTCAGGGTATATTTATAATCCCTGGAGATGTATTTTATATGGGGAGTTATGAAATGAATAGTATATTTTAGAAAGAATGTTTAAAGTGACAATATCAAAGCCAAATCCAGATAAGCTAAAAAATGTAAGAATCATATGAAAGAGATAAAATAAAAAATAGTGACCAAAGTAGTAGCCAAAAGCTGGAAGCCAGAAAAGTGTGTTTATCTTTTCTTCCAAAGGAAATGCTTCAAGGAAAGAGCCTCCAGTATTATCCAATGATAACAAAAAGAAGAACTTAAAACACTAAAATGAAATTCGTAATTTAGCCTGTGTTGAAATAAACCAGCAGATGCAAAAGAACAAGGTTCTTTTTTTTTTCCCCTTTATGAGCTGATGCACAGCAGGGATGGCAGCCTCTGAAGAAACTATTTCAAAGAGTTGAAACAGGAGAGGGGATTTTTAGGGTTTCAGCAGATGACGCCATGCTAAGGACAAATAGTGGTGATTCTGGGAAAAGAAACTGCCAGGCTTTAAGCATTCTCACCTGCAAGTTTCGCCAGATTGTACAGCAGCTGATTTGGAGGAAAACAAAAGCACAGCTGCAGGTCCCTTGAGAAAGATACAGGTGGTTGTTTCTAGTAGATTTCCTTCCACTTGCGACTGGAATTTCCCGTCAGGGTTAAATGGGCCTGGTAAAATTTTATAAGAACAAAGACATTCAAGTGAGTTTAGGAAACTACAGACTTTTAACTGAAATATATTAATTGACTATGCCATTGATGACTTTAACAGATAAAGCCAGATTGGAAGTAATACAGAAAAGGAAGTTTTATTAGGAGCATGAAAGGTCTTTTGAGAAGATTAACTCTAAAAAGCTAAAGAAAAGAAGAGATATAGTGTGTGAAATAAATGGAAGGATGTGTATGAATAAGTAATCTGTTTTGCTTATTTAATTATGTATTATTAGTGGTATTAATTTCAATATATATTTAATTGATGATCGATATACTGATTGATGTGGTAAATTAGAACATGAAAATGAAAACATCCAGTAAAGAAGAAAATGTTAAAGTTAGAAGACAGAGAATAATCAACTGTACAGGTTTTAAGAGGAAGGAAGGAATAGAATCACAAAGAAACGGTAAACCATTTACACTGCGCTGGAACCCTTTTTTTCTAGTTTTATTAGGATAGAAGGATGATAAGTAAAAAATGATTCTAAACTTGGCATCAAGGAGGCTAGGTAATTTCCATTTGACCACTTTTACTTTGTGATGAAAACAAACTCTTCTGCTAAGAGTGAGTCTAAATAAGGAAGAGGAGATAGATGAGAAGGTTGAAGATATTTCCACATTGCAATCCAAGAGAATGGAAGAAAAAGCCAGCAAGAGACAGGCAGTAAAATTAATCAGAAATAATGAAAGGCCAATAAACACTAATCATTATTCACTAATATGGACCCCAATATTTACGAAAGAAAGTGTAATTTTCCCTAATTTTATATGCTGCTTAGTTCAGCAATTGACAAAGTGGGTGCCTGAACTCATTCATGGTTAGAGCTTTGTCAACAAAGTAAATATGTTTTTTTTTTCAAATAAGAAGGGACATATCTTACCTCCAAAAGAGAAAAAAATATATATATATATTTTTGTTGTTGTTGCCGTACTGCCGATTGAACCCAGGGGCATTCTATCTCCGAGCTACACCCCAGCCCCATTTTTTATTCTTTATTTTGAAACGGGATCTCACTAAGTAGCTGAGGTTGGCCATGAACCTGCGATCCTCCCATCTCAGCCTCCCAAGTGCTGGGCTCTGTACCAGCAGCGCACAGGACTACGCGATGAAATAAATGCTCTTGAGACTTTATTCCTGGTCTCAAAGAGGTGAGAGGGGAGAAAGGCAAGAGAGACAAACTCCCGAACAAAGCTCAGCTCTTCCTTTGAGTACAGGTTTATAGAATTCAGGTTGGGTCATCAAACCATTAATTGTCTCTGGCCAAGGAGTAGAGCAGTGGTTTAGGAATGCTTTAGAAGATGAGTTGTTATCTGGCCGTTTTTGCAGGAGCGGCAGAGGCTGCTGTCTCCAGCAACCTCCTTAGGCCGTCTTCCACCTTTAAGCAAAGCAAGCAACAGGTGGAGTAAAACAGGAGGAAACAGCTTAGATAGTGAAGGGGCTCAAAAGAGCCAGTCTTCTGCCAAAACAAGCAAGAAGCTCTACTTAAGCCAATAATTTTTAGACTTAGAACAGTTTCCCACACCCAAGTACTGGGATTACAAGCATGCGCCACCATGCCCGGCGAGAAAAATCTTTTAAAAATCGCATAGTATAGCCGGGCGTGGTGGCGCACGCTTGTAATCCCAGTACTTTGGGAGGCAGAGACCGGAGGATCCGGGTTCGCGGCCAGCCTCAGCTCTCTCATTCTCTCTGTCTCTCTGTCTCTCTGTCTCTCTCTCTCTCTCCTTAGTGAGGCCCTCCGCAACTTCGTGAGACACGGTTTCAAAATAAAGTATAAAAAATAGGGCCGGGGGTGTAGCGCGGAGGTAGAAGGCCCCTGTGTTCAACCCCCATACCACAAAAAAAAAAAAAATCACATAGTATGTACCAAGGGTGGATGAGAATTATTGATGAGAATATCAGAATGGATACAAGTGAAATGCAGAGAGAGAGAAATAAAATGGTGACCTAAAAAACTGGAGCAGAAGATATTACAAAGAAATAAAATAGGCTGGGTGTGGTGGTGCACGCCCGTAATCCTAATAGTTGGGAGGCTGAGACAGGAGGATCACAGGTTTGAGACCAGCCTCAGCAATTTAGCGAGACCCTCAGCAACTTAGAGAGATTCTGTTTCCAAATAAAAAATAAATAGGGCTGGGGTGTAGCTTAGAGGTAGAATGTCTGGAGCTCAATCCCCAGCACCCCCCCCCACACACACACACAAAATAATGGAATATATATTATTGGAAAAATATGAGACAAAAAAGCACAATTTCTTGAGTCCACCCTTTTAAATCAGTCCACCTGACACAATAAAACAATTAACATAGAGTTTATTGTGACTCTAGATCAGGAATTTTCAAAGGAGAACTCATGGGCTAAATCTGGCCTGCTTACATTATTTGTAAATAAAGTTTTATTGTAACATATCCATGCCCATCTATTTGCATATTTTTCATGGCAGCTTTTGGTCTCTAATGTTTAATTAAATAGTTACAACAAAATTATATAGCCCATTAAGCCTAAAATGTCAAATATCTGGAAATACAGATAGAAGTTTGATAATACTTGTCTAAACATAAAAAGGGAATAATCAATTTCTGAGTACCTTTAGATGTATAATTAATTCTAAGATACATTTTCATGACTCCTTCATTTGGCAAATATTTTGGAGTCCAAATGAGGTACCACGCAATTTTCCCGACACTGAATGAATATTTAACAGTAAGCAAGACATTATGTGGTCTCTGTATTTAACAAGTTTACATCAGAGTAGAAAGAGAGAAATGTATTGAATGTGATAGATTAGTGTGATTAGTGACTGATTAGTCATGAATAAACACTAAACAGAAAATTCAAAATTGGTGAGAGGGGAAGTGGCTGGTTAGTGCCCCTAGACTGAGTTTCAGAAAGGCCTCTCCAACATAGAAGATGGGATTTAAGAGAGCTGAATTTGCTGGGTGCACAGTCCTGGCAAGGCCCCTAGAAGCTCAAAGGTCTTTTTTAACAAGCTTGTAAGATCCAAGAAATCAAAAGTAGTTCTATTGGCTGAAATTTCCAGAAAAGTGGGAGAGTGGCTTTAAAAGAGTTTAGTCAAATAGATTAAAGTCAACTCATGTAGCAATTTGTAAATCAGGATAGGAGACTGAATTTTGTCTTCCAATTAAATTGGAAAGTCAATGAATTATTTAAAGTAAGTAAATGAAGTGGTCTGATTTAGTTTGAAATAATTCACACAGGAATGCTATATGGAGTTGTAGGGGTTTAGGTGGGCCATAGATTGCAGGTAACAAGAGAAGAAACAGGGAGAAAAGTAAGGAAGCTACTGAAATTTCCAATAGCTAGAATTGTGTTGTGTCGATTAGGTGTACAGTAGTAGAGATAAAAAAGTATTCTCATACTAGGTATATTTGTTTGTTTAAGACTTAGAAGTAACAGGATTTTCTAATGAAATGATGTAAGCATGATTACTCTAAAATAATTTCTGTGGTTTTTAAATAAGGAATTTAGTAAATAAAGGGAGAAATCAGTGGTTTTATTTCTACAACATTAAATCAGAGAAGTGTATTTTATAACATAGTGGAGAAGTCACATAATTAATTTGATATTTATCTGCAGTTCTAAAGAGATCAGTGTTAGAGACAATAGATGTGGTAGTTGTAGTGGAAGTAGATGAGATAATTTCAAATTTATACTAAAATAGAAAAGAAAAGGAGGCCCTGAATGGTAAATAATGATATTTAAGAATCAAGGGATAAGGGACCCACTACAAGAGATGGGGTCTGAATACAAGGGAGATGACAGCAAAAAATCGTAAATTTGGTGTGAAGGAAGCCAAGAGAATAAAGATTTTTTAAAAGAAAGAGTAAACTATTTTACATCAAGATGTATGATTACAATGCACCAATAAATAAAAAAGTAAGCTATTTTAATGCTCATGATACATTAAAAATAAAAAAGAGCAAATTAGCCATTTGAATTTGGAAACTTTGGTTTTGATGAAATTGAAAGATGGAAGGTATATTGGAGTAGGATGTACAATGAGAAAATGGATTTAGTTTTATAGCAAACATTTTTAAGAATTATTTTTAATATGGGGTACAAAGGGATATGGTGGTATGAAGACAGGATATAAAGTCAAAATATAATATTAATGTAGGAAAGTCTAAAGTATGGTGTATGGATATGGGAATAACCCAACAGAAAAGTATTGAAATATGTATAGTGTAGATAACTGAGGGAGGGTAATTCTTGAAAGAAGAAGGAGGATGGTATCTATAGTAGTAAAGGAGGAATTGGTTTAAAATGATAACTAGGATTATTTTCACACAGTGAAAATGGGAGATCATGAATGAGGATGTTGGTAGGTAGAACAATTTTTGGTGGGATTTTGAAAGTAATCCTGTTTGATTTACTTATGTGTTCAGCCTTGTAGGTAAGATTGTCATCAGTTGATGTAAAGGGGTGGGATTGGAATCAGATTATTTTCTGGCATTCAGAGTAATTCCTGTCCTTTTCAATGCTCTATCCTGTACTGCAGAATCTATAACCCCAGCAAATTTATTTTCCAGTATCCTTGCTGTCACAAGTGCCAGTATATTTTGTTGATGAAAAGCCCCCAGTGCTGGTGAGGAGAGCAAGCAGCAGCAGCAGAGTAGCAGACACCTGAAGGGGCAAACTATAGGCTGCGCTCCACATGTCAACTGCATTACCCAAGCTCCTGCTTCTTCAAGGGTGTAGCAGTTTCCTAATGTTATTGATTTCTGAGTAATGCTACCTTCCCTTTTCAAATGTTTCAGTCCTTTTAACAATCTTGTAACCTAAGCTCCTGTATGAAATCCTTTTCTGCTTGAAATATCTGGAATGACAACTTCTCTGTGATCATAGGAATCCTGACAGAGTAGTGAATGAATTCTGAGGAAGGAGAAAAAGGTGTGAACTAGTCATATTCCTAAGACTAGTGTGCAGTGAATTTAAAAGAAGTCCTATTAATTTATGAAGACTGATTTGCAGAACTCCACCTGCTTAGCCCCTTTCATTTTGTTTCCACTGTGTTGTGTGGCTCATTAATCAATGGCAGACCATCACCCAAGTATCATGGGGCATAATTTTAAAATTCCCAGTAGATGTTTTAATATAGCCTGGGACATTAGCAATGATGTTTCTTCAGCCAAAACTTCACCATTGGCAATAGCAGAACTTCTTTAGGTTACTAGACCATTTGATTCTTTAAGCAAATATGCTTTTAAAGCAATCTCTTAAATATGACATTCTATTACTATAATTTCCCCCATTGGTCTAAGGTTTTATTTTCTGACCACTTAGAAAAAAAATGAATTTCTTCTTCAAATAACAACCTTTAAATATTTTAAGATACCTACTATATGACTATATTCTTAATCTTTATTATAAAATCTCTCTGTCTTTTTCTGTATGCAGTGACATTACATCTTCTCGATATCGTAGTCTTTGTCTTTTAGGCCTAATCAGGTTAGTCAATTTATCTTTTAAGTTCCAGCAACTAGAATGATATGATTACAGTATGAGCAGCCTGGAAAATATTGAGAAATTACTCCTCTTTCATCTAGTTGTATCAACTTTCATTACAAGCTTAATGACACTGATAAACAATTCACTAGTCATAACTTAAAATAGTTTCCTTTTTTGCATCACATGTGGTGTTTTGTCTATATCACCTCTAACTTGTATTTAGCAATTTATTTATTAGATTTAAAGTCAAGGTTTTACATGTTTTCTTATTTAATTTGACTTAGTGGACTTGACTTTTTTTTCCATACTGAATGGTACTTCCTCCACACAGAAAATTCCTATATTGCTCCGTCTATCTGCATTATTATGGTAAGGTTACCTTATTCCAGTCAATGTCTAAAATATTTATTTATGACTAATATATGAGAACATCAGAGACTTAAAATCCATGTTGTTTGAAACTTCAATGCAAATATTTAGGACTATTCAGAATTAAGAGAAAATGCAGAATAGAAAATACAAAAGAAGGCTTGGCATGGTGGCGCACGCCTGTAATTCTAGCACTTTGGAATCTGAGACAGGAGGACTGAGACCAGTGAAGACCTGCAGCAACTTAGCAAGACCCTTTAAAAATAAATAAATAAATAAGTAAATAAATAAGTAATAAAATACAAAAGAAAGAGGCAAAGGGAGGCTGATAACCAAAAAAATTTCACAAATAATGAAGGATGCTCTATGAGTTTTCTAGAGCTGCCATAACAAAGAAACACAGACTGGGTGACTTAAACAATAAAAATCTATTTTCTCACAGCTCTGGAGGCTGGAAGTCCAGGATCAAGATGCTGCAGGAAAATCCCCCTATGTCTGCCTCTCTCTGCAACCTTTCCCCTTGGTTTTCAGAGGGTCACTCTCTAATTCAGCTCTTTGCTCTGGGTACACATCCCCTCTTTTATCTGGACTCTATTCACATGGAATTAGAGCTCACTCTAATGGCTTCGTTTTAACCCAATCACCTCTTTAAAGTTGCTATCTCCAAATACTGTCACATTCCAAGATACTGGGCATTATGACTTCAAAATATAAAATTTGGAGGGACACAGTTATGTCCATAACAAATATTTAGATTAACAGAAAAATACAAAGCTACAGAATTACAGAAATAAAAGGAGAGAGAGAGAACAAGAGAAATGCTGAGATGAATGGTTTAAGCCAGCAAGGGGAGAGGCAGAACAGTGAATACAGATACTGAAGACATAGATTAGCATCCTTTTATTTTCCATAATCTCTGCGGTGTAAGACATGCATAGGCATGCCAGGTGTGGTGAGTGCATGCCTGTAATTCCAGTTCCCAGTACTTGGGAGGCTGAGACAGGAGGATTGCAGGTTTAAGACCAGCCTTAGCAACTGAGAGAGGCTGTCAGCAACCTAGCAAGACCCTATTTCAAAACAAAAATAAAAAGGGTTGGAAATGTACATTGAAAGTAGAATTCCCCTAGGTTCAATCCCAGTATCAAAATACAAAACAAAACAAAAGATTAAGGCATGCACAGGCTTGCTATATTTCCAGGGCAGAGAGCAGCTCTCAACAAGCCTGTTCTATGATCACTACCTCACTGAGCCAGAAGCAGAAATCCTGTGGGTTGTCTTATAAAGCTCTAAATGTTCTGAAAGTTTTCCAAAGAGATGGTACTTTATGAATATTATTAATGCCTGTGCCTTCCTAAAATACCGACGCTCACTCCGGGCCCTAGCTCTATTGCCAATATTAGTAAATAATATTTAAGTCTTATCTAATTTGAAATTTCTTTAGATTTGATACCTTTTATTTTATCATCTTGAAATTTACTTCTCTCTATTCCTCCACCTACACATTCCAGGTATTCTTCCATCACTTTGACAATTAACTCTCTATTTCTTTTGATACTCTTAAAATTGGATCCCTGAGATTTTCATCCTTAGGCTTCTTTCCTTTTATATTTGTTCACTGGATCACAATTACTTCCCAGATTTCAAACTTCATTCTTTGGGTTCAGACCCAAAAAGTATGTGATTTCTCCTTGAAAGATCACCAGCTCATGGCCACAAATACACATAAGTCTTACTATATTCAAAGTTAAAATCATTTTCTCTGTTACTAACCTACCTATGCTTACGTCTGTTATTTCTTCTTATTGAAGGGTCCACTGTATATCTAATGGTTCAAGTAAGGAGAGTTACTGAGAACCATCATTCCAATGGATTTCCACTGTCACTGCTATTAAAATGGAATTCAAACTCCTAAGTATGGTGTCTCGCTTGTCTTGAAAATGTACACTAAACTTTTTATAGCTTCTGCATATTTGATCATGCCCTGACCTCTACTTACAACTTTCTTGCACAAAAGTTTCAAGTGACTTTGAACATTCTCAATGTTCAGGTCTCAACTCAAATGTCTTTCTTATTAAAGTTTCTATTCAAATGTCATAGCCTCAAAAAATTCCTTTTTAACTATAATATTCAAATTAAGTTCCCCAAAGTCACCCCCATTAGTCATTCGGTCCTATTGCCTGCTTTATTTTCTTAGTAGCACTTATCATTTTAAACATGATGGGACTTTCTATCCTGCTCATTAAAATTTAATTATACAAGTCAATTTTCACATCCCTAAAATAGTTCTTGATCTTCTATGGGATAACATCTGACACGTAGCCTAACCTATCTTTTGTTTTAGCTTTTCCTTAAGTTAATTACTATCCTACATATCAGAAGTCCTTTCACTCTATACTACAATTATTAAGATTCAAGATACCTGCTTTACCTATAACAAAATAATTCTTCTTATTTGGTTTAACCTCAATTTTTTTATCCATAAAATGGTAAGGAGAAAGATAGAACATAAAAGAAATAATTTACTTCTAAGTGTTCTGGAGAATTTGAATATATATGTATTATATATATATTATATAAATATATTATAAATATATATATTTTTATATGGTGACTGTCACACAATAGCCACTCAATAAAATCTAACTATATTGTTCTGAGTGCTCCATTCCTGTGCAATGACATTAGAGATAAAATTCAATCATCTAATACAGAGCTTGTAACTTTCAAATAGCTTATCTTCTCAAAATAGACAATTCTGTCTTTGTTAGCATCCTCCATTAAAATTTTCTTAGGGCGATTATATTTGCCTATTTTCCCTATGGTGAAAAAGTGTCAAAAGAATAAGACTAAAATGTGACAAATGATACTTTCATTAAAATATAACAACATTTCAATCCAAAGTGCATTCAAATTTACAATATGTTCATTTACATTTTTCTGCATTATGAAGACATTTGACTGTTTAATCTCCAGAAAATGAAGAATATACATGTGTGAAAAAATTACAATATGATTTATTCTTATAACTTATTAGATAGCATATCATTATTCCCTACTCATATTATTATTGTTATTGTTATTGTTATTATTTTGCAGTACTGGGGATTGAACCCAGGGGCATTCTACTTCTGAGTTACACCCCCAGTCCTATTTTTTTTTATTATTTATTTTGAAACAGGGTCTCACCAAGTTGCAGAGGGCCTCACTAAGTAGCTGAGGCTGGCCGCGAACCCAGATCCTCTGGACTCAGCCTCCCAAGTACTGGAATTATAAGCATGCACCACCATGCCCGGCACTACTCGTATTATAAATGTGACTATTTAAAAAAATAAATTTTGGCTTTATAATATGAACAAATATTATTTAATAAATTATAATGTTTGTATTTAATACTAGGACATTAAATTGTAATCATTAGCTTCAACTGTATAAACTCAAAAGTAGAGTCATTTTCCCATAATAGTTCACATAATAGCATGACTCTACATCAAAAGCAGGAAACAAGTAACATAGAAATAAAAATTGAGCTTTAGGAATTAAAAATGGTAGAATAGAGGAAGACAGTGTGTTTAGGTTGCTATGAAACTTGGAACTCTTCCGACTGCTACTTAGCAAGAGAAGAAAAGCAGTCAGAACTCAACAGAAGAAAGACAGTAGAAACATTATGGAATTGGAAACAGCGTGGAGAGCAGAAGACTGAAAAGAGCTCCATGCGTCTCATCTGGTGAGCCGAGAGTGGTGGCAGGCACCATCTTGGTGAGCCCACACCAGGGCTGGCAGCTAAGAATGCTAGAACAGTTGTTATGAATATATTCTAGAAATAGATGAAGTGACCAAAATAAATGAAAATATGGAGAATTGATGTAGAGATACTTAAAAGAGTCAGAAAAATTGTAGTACTGAAAAGTGAAATATTAGAAATTATAAATTTATTGAGAAAAATGTAATAAAAAACCTTAACAACAGAGTAGTTAATGCAAATGGAGAATGGCAGATTTTCGACTTGCACAAAGTAAAAGTAGATAGAATAAAATCACAAAGAAATAACTAAATTACAAATACACAATTGTATTTCAATATTTAACCTTCCTCTCAGAAATTTATAGAAATAATACCACAAAAATCAATTAAACTGTAGAAGTATATAGCTTGGTGAGCCTGTGCAGGGTGTTGGCTACCAGGACTCAGAAACTCTCAAAGATCAACTCCAGCAGACTTTTGTTGAGCCAGTGATTGCAGAAAACCATCATCAAAAGCAATAGCATTCTTCTTTCCATGCTCAAATACCTCAAGACCGTGACTCTGCAGACTAGCTAGCCAAATTATCCAGGGAACTCTTGTGGCTGCAGCTGAACTCATACATAGAAATGACAGGACTTTCTTCCAGGGAACCCGGTGGCTATAACCCTCCTCCTCAAGACCACTGTGAATCTACAGACCAAACAGCCAATTCACCCAGTGAACTCCCATGACTGCAACTGAACTCCTCCCTTCCTTCAGGGGCACCAATGGTGATCATCAAGACCATGAGTTTATAAACCATCCCAGTGGGAGCCTGTGTGGCAACAGGGACTTGGGTGGCAATGAACAGAACCATGGGTCTGTGAGTTTGCAAATCATCACTGCAGAGGTGGGAGCAGGGGCTACAGTCCCACACAGCAGAAACATGAATTAGCAAACAGTCCGTATGGTTACTCAGTGGGAGAGACCTAGGTTAAGCAATTCGCCATGCCCCTGCAGGGTCTCCAGCAATCACCACACACCCTCCAGCAGTGGTGTGCATGGGGTAAAATAACTCAGCCAAGCATTCTGCAAGCTTGGAAGTCTATAAACTCATGCCTGGTGGTGCCACAAGCATCAAGGCCATAAGCTAAGTATGTACCATGTGATCTCAGCTTTCCAGAGCAGCAGTGTTCCTGGTGCTAAATAACTGAGTCATCCAAGCCCTAGGCTCAGAATTCTACAATCATTCCCTATCAGAGCTTGGGCCCTGAAAGCAGGAAGGCCAGGAGCCAGGAGGGATTCACATGATTACAGCTACAGGCTGGGAATACAACACTCTCTACAAGCAGAGTTTGAGCCTGGTGAGCAAGCATCTAGTGACTGACAGGACTCCACATAATTGCAACCAGTAGATCAGTGATGATGTTTCTGGCATCTCAAAGCTCAGCCAGCCAAACCACAAGCTCAGAACACAGTAATTTCTGGCCTTGCTAAGCTTATGTACAGTGACCACCAAGACCAGAGGTCAGCAATGTGCAGGGTTTCATGGGTCCGCAACCAGAAAAGCAGCAGTGCTGTCTCTGGGGCATTAAATTCAAACCAGCAGGCCACAGACTCTGAGCATAACATCATAGTTTCTGAACCTGCTGAGTTTGGGCCTGGAGAACAAGGTGTCCTGCAGCCAACTAGAGACTTCTGTTTGCCTGCACGGACTAAGAACTGTATCTTGTTAAAGAATTTCTTGGGGACAAATTCAAAAGTCTGATTATATGACACAGATTCATTGAGGCAAATGTATACATCTAGCATAGGCCTTATTATAAAGGGATAACAAATAAACATAGGACTCTCACATGAAGAGAAAGAGGATGCCAAGACAACAGAAATATAAATCTGAGAATTTAGAACACAAGAGAATGAAGACCAACGAGAAAACAATAAACTCTCACAATTTATCAACAATAGAGATCACAAATACTGAGCTGCAGAAAATGCCAGAAGAATTCAGAATTTTGATTTTCAATATGATCAAAGGCATCAGAAATGAAATCAGAGAAGTGTGCAGGAATTGAAAGAGCATATGAATAGAGAAATTGATGGATCAGAGGCATTGAAGAAGGCATAGAAACACAAACCAAAGGCAATAAAACTCTCTTCAGAGAAATAATATCAGAGAATTTCTCAAACATAGGAAAAGAGTTAAAACACCATGTACAGGAGACATTCAGAACAAGATCAAAGAAGAACTTTTCCACGCCACATAATAATTAAAATAACTAACATAGAGGCCACGGAAATAATATTAAATGCATTGGGAACAAAAGAATGAGTGACATTCAGAGGAAAAACAATAAGAAATCACTCTGGACTTTTCAACTCAGTCATGAAAGTCAGGAGGGACTGGTATGATTTACTCTAGATCCTGAAAGAAAACAACTTCCAATCAAGACTGCTATATCCAGCAAATATATTATCCAAAATTGACAGAGAAATAAAAACTTTCCATGACAAGCAGAAACTAAAAGAATCCATGACTACCAAGTTGGCACTAGAGAAAATACTTAAAGAAATAAATAACAAAGTAAAAGGAAATAAATATCAAAACCAGAGAAGGGGTGAATTCCACCAGATGGTCAACTAAGTGAAGGAGAAATAACACTATACAAAACAGAAAATAATACTCAAAATGACAGGAAACAAAAATCATCTCTCAATAATAACATTGAATGTCAAAGTTCTAAACTCCCCAATTAAAATGCATAAACTGGCAATGTGGATTTAAGAACACAATCCAAATATATGATGCTTGCAAGAAACTCACCTTATAGACAAAGATATCCATAGGCTAAAAGTGAAAGGATGGAAAAAGATATACAATGCAAATGGAGACTGAAAGCAAGCAGAGGTAGCAACACCCATATATGACAAAACAGACTTTAAGCTAAAATGTATCAGAAGAGACAAAGCAGGTCACTTCTTACAAATAAAAGAAGGCACGGGTAGAGACTTTTTCAATAAGATCCTAAAGCTCAGAAAATTAACACAAGAATTAATAAATGGGATGACATTAAACTAAAAATTTCTGCTCACAGAAGGAATCTATCAAGAGTCTAAAGAGAGAGTCTACAGAATGGGAGAAGATCTTTGCCAACTATTCCTCTGATAGAGGACTAATATGCAGAATACACAAGTATGCAAAGAACTTAAAAGATTTAGCACTAAAAAATAACCCAATCAAGAAATGGGCTATTGAACTAAATAGACACTTCACAAAAGAAGAAATTCAAATGGCCAATAAATACATGAAAAAATGTTCAATATCATTAGCAACCAGGGAGATGCAAGTCAAAACTACACTGAGATTCCATCTAAACCCAATCTGAATGGCAATAATCAAGAAGTCAAACAACAATATATGCTGGTGAGGGTGTGGGGAAATAGCAACTCTTCTAAGCTGTTGGTGGGATTGCAAATTAGTATAGCAGCTATGAAGATCAGTGTGGAGATTCCTCAGAAAATTGGGAATGGATTCAGAATATGATCCAGCTATACCTCTCCTGGGTAACTTTCCAAAGGGACTTAAATCAGAAAATTACAGTAATATATGCATAACCATGTTTTTAGCAGCACAATTCACAATACCTAAATTATGCCACCAATCTAGGTGTCCATCAACAGATGAATGGATTACAAAATTATGGGATATACACACAATGGAATTCTACTCAGCAGTAAAGAAGAACAAAATTATGTAATTTTCAGGAAAATAGATGAACCTGGAGAACATTATGCTAAGTGAGATTAGCCACTCACAGAAAGTGAAGGGTCATGAGTTTTCTCTCATATTTGGAAGGTAGGGAATAATTGGGAAACAAGAGGGACTTAGATAATGGAGAAGAAACTGCAGTGGAGCCAGGGAGGTTTTCTTGGAAAGGATTGGGGAGAGGGAGAATCAATTAAGGAATCACTTCTATTGATATTGTATACATATGTGAGAATACCAATGTCAATTTCAATAACCTGTGTGGGGAAGGGGGGATCGGGAGGGATCCAGAGGAAATCCCACCAAGTGCTGTGTGCATGTATGTCATTATCACTATGAACTACATAGTTCATATATGGTCAATATATGACCATATATGATCATAATATGGTTCATATTATGATGTGAGACTATAATGCACTGATGAAAGTATAAAAACTAAAACCCTAAACAAAAAAAATGAGCTTTATAAGTGGTCTTTATGTTTTATTCGTCCAGCAAAGTGATGGGAATCATATTACTTTTATTTTCTTCTGTTTTATAAAGGTAGAAGTTAGATTATCATTACTAATGAAGTGATCTGTGGCTTTCTAGCACAACTGGAACATTGGGTTTCCCTCAAAACAATGTGTTAAAGAGTTTTTTCAAAATCTATGTAAGCTGGTGGTATACTAATTCCTACATCAGTACATCATTGGATACATAGTAATAGAATCTTAAAGCAGGGCATGCTTTGAAAAATGAACACACATGGAAAGTCTCCATGGTGGTATAGATAATGTCTATAATGTTCTTATCCATTTATGTAATGTAAAAGGCCATAACATTTTAATTCTAATACTGGAGGAAATTTAAATACCATATAGGTAAACATTCTACCAAATTGAAGATTTCTTTCACAAAATTCTTAAAGGTTCTCACTCATCCTTTCTTAAAAACCTTACAGAGATAGGTAACTTGGTATTTCACCTGGAATCACATTCTTTAAAAGCAAAACAAAACAACAACAAAAAAAACTTGTAATAATATAACATCTCTTTTTAATCATTTTAAAATGTCCTTTATAACGATTACTTTTGGAGTAATGTATAATTGTTCCCTTTCCACAGATTAGTACATTTGTTCCCTTTTGATGATGGATATCGTGTTCTAATCTCTTCTAATTCAACATAAGTGCTTCTAGCTACTGCAACAATTTACTGTGTGTTTCCTCCTGTACTTTTCCATTAGCTCACCCCAACACTTAGAAACCCTCCTACCTTCTGTTTCAGCAGAATTTAGTTCAATTCTTCTCTCCCATTGCAAAACTCTTGCATGAAGTCTTCATTGACAGTTGAACACTTATGCAATTTTTCTTTGACAACTCACAGCCAAATAAAATCATATTCTCTGAATAAAAATGTTAGGAAAGAGTTCAAATTTGAACTTAACCAGGGTTTTTCCTAGAATCCCCAAATGCCTAGGCATGTCCATAAAACTGATTGGGTATATCTATTTGGAAACTCTTTGCATCGTAGATTAAGCTGCTTCTTGGAAAAGCATATACTAAGGAAAAAGAGAGGAAGGTTCAAGATCATGGATGTAATATCAATGACCTAGTAGTGATACACAGAGACAATTCTGAGCACATGATTGTTCAACTTAGATTAACCTCAATATCAACTCCTTCACCAACAATTCTAAAAGGTTCTAAAGCATACATGAAAGTCAAGGGTGTGAAACAGAAGACAAGAATATCTCTGCACATGTATGGGGAAAAAAGAATAATCTATGGGAGGATATCAATTGATTAGCTTCATGAGTGATGTTAGGCCCTCCGCAACTTCGTGAGACCCGGTTTCAAAATAAAGTATAAAAAATAGGGCCGGGGGTGTAGTGCGGAGGTAGAATGCCCCTGGGTTCAATCCCCGGTACCGCAAAAAAATAAAATAAAATAAAAAAATAAAAGATGAGTGATGTTAGTTGGCAGAGCTCAGGTGCTTGTTCATGGAGTCGTAATGTTTTTGGACAACAACACATTAGACATCTGGTGCCATTACCAGGAGACACAACAATAAACAATTGTATAAACCTGGCATAAAAGTCTCATTGTATGCACCTGAAGCTTTTGAATTAGATATCAGAACAAATAGACAAAACCAGACAGGATAGCACAATGTAGCTAAACAGGCTATTTTTATGAGATGTTCTCTCAATATCCCTGAAAGTTTTCTGGAAAAGGCATCTAGACCTGACACCATTGTTTTTATTCTAGATAAACTTTGGCATACTTAAGTCATATTTTCAATCTTTCCTTCAGAATATTTCTTAAAAGACATCTAATTTTTGTTTTATAATCTAGGCCTAGAAAATGAAACTACCTTAGCAGCAGTGTTATTGGGTTAAGATCCAGGCTGCCCACCACTTGAAGGCCAATATCAAAAGACAAATTTGGTGGGAAGGAATCAGGTTTATTCAAGAGTGAACTCTGAAGAAGAAGGAGGGACTAATGTCCTCAAAGCTCCATCTTGTAAAACTCAAGGGCATTAATGACATTTATAGGGAGAGAAGGAAGGTATAGTGAGACAACTGGCTGCAAGATGAGGTGCTGAGCAGGGTCATCATCCAAGGTCTGTATCCCCCACCACCAATTTGGACAGAACAAAGCAATTGACCTCAACCTCCTGGGGTTAATTTCTGTACTTTCCCAAAACAAACATTAATTTTCTGCAAGTTAAATCTCACAGAAATTTACATGCTTTGCATTACTTCATATAAATATAAAGAGCTAAAGACTAAGGAGGGGCATTTCAAAGGTCAACAAATGTTCTAGGTTATGTAAATCTAAAGAAAGTTTATTTAGTAGTTCATATCTTAACCATTTAGGTGAGGTTTCTCTTTAGAATTTAGAATACTGTGTAAAAAGGGGGGTAAACCTAGCAAAAAATTAGAAAGAGGAAAAACTTTGAGGAAGGGCAAAGGGAGGAGACACAAATATAACTTTGCCAAGGACAATTTCCCAATGGAACTACCCTGTTAAGGCACCTATACAGATTGTTTTGAATTTCTCAGTATAAATATGTCCTTCAAATAGAAACCTTTATTTGGGAAAGGTAAGTGTGTATGTATGTGTGTGTGTGTGTGTGTGTGTGTGTGTGTGTATGTGTATGTGTGTATAACATATATATATGTATACATATATATGTATATTATGTATTTTTTTTATTTATTTTTTTTTTTGCGGTACCGGGGATTGAACGCAGGGGCGTTCTACCTCCGCACTATGCCCCCAGCCCTATTTTTTATACTTTATTTTGAAACCGGGTCTCACGAAGTTGCAGAAGGCCTCACTAAGTAGAGAGAGAGAGAGAACGAGAGACAGGGAGGGAGGGAAGGAGAGAGAACGCTCGCGTGCACACGCGCATGCGTGAGCTGAGGCTGGCCGCGAACCAGGATCTTCCGGTCTCCGCCTCCCAAAGTACTGGGATTACAAGCGTGCACCACCATGCCCGGCTATTATGTATTTTTTACATAAAATTCCTCAAGTGGTCTCAGTTAATGTAGTCATGATATCAAAAATGATGAAATACATTACAGATTTCATGAGGTAAATTTCTTTCCATCATTAAAAAATTGTATAAGGACTATGTATATATCTATCCTGAGATTCTTAGTCCTATCTTGGTACTTCCCCCAGGAAGACAGCACACCTTCCAGGTATTTCTGCCTTCTTCCCACAGGAGACATTTTATTCTCAGCAGAGACAATGGGTCAACTCAGATCAGGTTTTTAATGTAATTTAGGTTTTTATGTGCTCAGTGCCATTCTTGTGACTTTGAAATGTTATTTCTCAAAAGAATTGACTTCAGCATTTCTTAATAGATATGTGTGTTATTCAGCCTCAGTGATAGATATTTATTTTTCTTTCCTTTCTCTTCTTTAGTCACATGTTATGTTGTCAACAGGACACTAATTGGCATTCACAATTGTGTTTGCAAAGTATTTTTCAATTGTTTTATTGAGGGAAGCTTTGTTATTTTTAATAAGGCAAGAGTCCCTAAGTCTTTTTACTTTCTCCTAAATCTAGGACCAAATTATATAGCACATGTAATTAGGGAGTCCTCAGCATGGACAGAAATATAGAACATACCCTTAATATTATGGAACAGTTTCATTGATGTCCATACATCTTAGGTATTAAGATAAAATAGTTTTTTTCTATTTTGGTTTCCATGGAAATACCCAATATTCCTGCCCTCTTTTATTCCTGAAATTCTTTGACCATGTAACTTTTGGGAGCATATTCCTTTTTCTTTCTATGCTAATTTCTTCTTAAATACTGAATATTAACAATTGCCACATATTTGTTTCAGTGTCAATACAAGTTCCTTCAGAAATACAGTGAGCCATCATCTGAACAACCCAAATGATGTGTTGCCTATTTTAGCTTCTTTTACTTTCAGCCATAGAAATATAGTGAGAGAAAGTTTATCAAAGTAATAAAAAATAGTGTGATAAAAACGATGAAGATGTAAAATAGACATCAAAACAAATATATAAGTGTTTGTGATTGTATGAGTAAATATATATCAAAAGCAAGAGTCTGTTAAGAGTGTTTTGTTTTTTAGAAACTTCAGAAGGAATTAATATTAGAATTCCAGAAAAATTTTCAGTGCACCCGAAGAAACAATCCAGTCATCTAAGTATTGAATTAATCCTAGTAAGTTTAGCTTTTCTCTATTGGATAAATTATATCAGCCTTTAATTTCTCCATAATAAATGCTTAATCAAAAATAATACTAGTGCCGGGTGTGGTGGCGCATGCTTGTAATCCCAGTACTTTGGGAGGCGGAGATCGGAGGATCCGGGTTCGTGGCTAGCCTCAGTTCTCTCTCTCTCTCTCTCTCTCTCTCTCTCTCTTTCTCTCTCCCTGTCTCTCTCTCTACTTAGTGAGGCCCTCTGCAACTTCGTGAGACCCAGTTTCAAAATAAAGTATAAAAAATAGGGCCAGGGGGTGTAGCACGGAAGTAGAACACCCCTGGGTTCAATCCCAGGTACCACAAAAAAAAAATAATACCAGCCATGCACGGGGGTGCAAGCTAGTAAACCCAGTACTTGGGAGGCTGAAACAGGAAGATCACAGGTTCGTGGCCAGCCTTAGCAATTTAGCAAGGCCCTCCGCAATTTAGTGAGACCCAGTCTCAAAATAAAATAGAGCTGGAGATGTAGCTCAGAGGTAGAATTCCCCTGGATTCAATCCCCAATACCACACACATAATAATAATAATAATAATAATAATAATAATAATAATGATAGTATACCATGTGCCCAAATAAACTTGGGAGTGAACCAGTAATAAACTCACTGTGACCAGAGTGACACAGTATATTTATTTATTTAATATACTTCTATTGGTGCATTGTAGTCTCACATCATAATGTAGTTCATAGTGACAGTGACATATATACACACAGCACTTGGTGAATGACACAGTAGTTTTTAAATGGATATAAGTTTTAGTTACATAAATAAATAATAACAATTAGTACATAGTTGAAAACTTAAAGACCAGCCAGTTGAAAGGCCTACCTATTTTTAAATTATGGATACAATATTTCTGAGCAAATGATGGTTGTCTAGTTTCTGTTTGAAAATTTCCAGTGATAGGGTTTTCATTTGTTTCGTAGATAGTACCTTCCCTTTTTAGATATTTCTAATTTATATAAACTTAATCATATTTGAATAAATTCTACCTATGTGAAAAATTTTTGCCATCTGGAGCTTTCACCTCTGCTTCTGAACTATAAATAAGGCATCTATGTTTCTTACTTTATATATTCAAAGAAAGCAACTGGAATCCTCCAAAGATTTTTTTCTTATCTAGAGTACAGATAATACTCATTTTGTATGATGTTAAATGCATGAATTTCAATTATTAAGGTTTAAATAATACCAGCTTCATAACAATGTTAAAATGTGGGTGTGACTTTCGTGGTGGGTTTTGTATTGAGTACAGATTTTGCTGCTAGATCTTTTGTCCAGGAATCACATCACTTATTTCAAAGTCTTTATGATTGATCACTGTGCATCTGTATTTTATTAAAGGCATAGACAGCAAAGCAAACTCAAGTTACCCCTTTATATCCTAATGAAAAGCCTACACATTAGGTGGAGCCATACTACTCAGAGACAACTTCTACTCCCTCACTTCCTGCAAGGATATCTATGGAAAGGAGCTGTTTTGATAAGAAGTTGGCTCGATAATGCTATAGGCATGAACACTTTTTGATTATCTCTGCCTGATAACTTTAAACAATTCAATGGAATGTGCAAAAATGTAATCAGCAAACCTAAAACATGTACAAAATAGATGCTATTGCAATAAAGCAAATATATATACACACATATATATTCTATTATATTCTATTATTAACATTCATCATATATAATTATATATATGTATATATTTATATATATATATCTTAGATTTGGAAAAAATGCAGTAGCTGGGTTATGCACATGGCTTATCTGTAGTACATACATATATGGTCTTGTAAATTATAAAGCATAATATCTCTTAGCAAGTATTTCTGGTAATACGTTTGTACCATATGATATATACTTGTTAATGAAATAGCATGTTGCAATGATGTTCTGTTATCCGCTATGTTTGTGGCTCTTGCCAGCAAGCGTAGTGAAAGTTCAGTAGTAGTGTGAGTTGCTACAATATGAAATATGGTAGAATAGCTTTAATCTCATCTCCCTGATAAGAGATCAAATTAATAAATTTTATATTGGAAAATATTATGTTTATTAAATGTATTTGTAATTGATACATGCACATAAAACTGTAGATATTTTGTGGTACAATATGATGCTTTAGTACTCATATGAATTCCATAATGTTTAAATCAGGTTAAACCTATCTATCTCCTCAAGTATTTATTATTTCTTTGGGGCAAAAATATTCTAAATCCTTTCCTTCACAGTTTTGAAATATGCAGTAGATTATTGTCATCTGTAGACATTGTACCATGCAATTTCATACCAGAATTTCTTATGTCTAATTATAACATAGTTTCCATTGACCAGCCTTTATCCATTTCTTTTTCTTCCCTACTATTACCAGCCTATAGTAACCAACACTCTGCTCTCAACTTCTATAAAATCAATTATTTTAGATTCTGCATATGAATGAGATCATGTGGTACTTATCTTTCCATGTCTGTCCTATTTCACTAAACATGATCTCCAGTTCCATTCATTTTGTCTCAAATAACAGAATCTCTTTGATTATATAACTGAATGTTATTCTATGGTGTATAGATGCCACATTTTCTTTATCCAGTTAGCATTTGACTAACAATTTGTTTCCATTTCTTGGATATTATGAAGAAAACATTATTTTAAAATTATTCTGGGAAAACTTATAATCAATCATTGTTGTGAGTCACTTTAAAATGTTTTATTTGAAGGTGATATGAAATCTTTGACGAATTTATGACATGTCATAATTTCTTACAGACAACATACTAAGGAGTAGAAAATGAATATGTAGCATTTTTAAATCATAAATCCAAATTGCCTCTTAAGTTTTTTGTCAGACCAGTAAATATGCATGTGTAAGATAATCACACTCACAGATTTGTTTTATTTTTCAGCAAGCAAAAAATTCACAGAAGGCTCCTGTTCATAATTTGCATTTACAAATTGTACTATTTATTTTGCTATTTGCATAGATATTTTCATGCTTTTTTGAACTAATTTTGAGTCACTGATCCATTTCTATTAATTGAGAATGAAAAGCAGTGTTATAGAAAATTTCCAAAAGAAACTTATCATTTTTAATAATGTGCAAATGACATGAAAATTCATTAGCTGAAGTGAACTGCATCTTGTCAGTATTAACCTAGAGTCTTGTTTATCTCATGCACAAGCTTTAAGAATATTTCAGCTGCTAAGGTTATATCAAGATTTCTAAGAATTATATATGTATCTTTAATCTCAAAATTTAATATTATGTGTGAATAAAATTATTTCAATACTTATTTTTTCCATAAAATAATCAAGCTTCTTCATGACCATCTGGTAGACCAATGGGTAAGCACAGATCTTTAAATCACTATTTGAGACAACTTGGGATTCAAGACTTTTGTTGCTGAGCTACCTACAAGATGTTATGTACTGCATGATTTCTTGAGTACTTTATCAATATTTCTGATGTCATTTTCAATACTAGATAATCTAACTTTCCTAATTCTTCATTATAGCCTGATTACTTATATTAAAAGGGTACATGATATTGAATAATTCTTTAGGCTGCATTCACATAAAAGGTACATTTTAGAAGTCACTGAATAATTATTCAATTTTTAGAATAAAAATTCCAGCTACTATTATAATCATAAAATTTATATTGATGTTGAATTTCCATATCCTTATGCCTTAATAATTTCATGTGTCTTATACATTGCATCACATATAGTGGATGTTTAAAAATTTTATAAAATCGAAGCAAATTATTTTTTAGATTCAGTAAAACTTTACCAAATACAATTGTGTCAAGCTGTAAAGAATGTGAATAGGATAAATTTCCTTCCCATGAGAAGATAAAACAAAATTAATGCTATTATATTAATAGTCACTATTATATACATAGTCACACTTTTTAATTATGTGATTTTATACAACCTAATGGAGTACTTGGGAGGCTGAGACCAGAGGATCCGGGTTCATGGCCAGCCTTGGCTACTTAGTGAGGACCTCCGCAACTTAGTGAGACCCTGTTTCAAAATAAAAGGATAAAATAAAAGGGGGTGTAGCCTGGAGGTAGAATTCCCCTGGGTTCCATCCCTAGTACAGCAAAAAAAAAAAAAAATTCTGATTCTATTATGAACAAATCATCATACAATAAGGAACAATGTACAAACTGTCAGTACTAATCATTACTACCTTTATTTTAAATTAGAGAATTACTATTCTACTATTTGAAAAACTTGAAGTTTATACTTAACAATTATTTTAAAAACATCAATTTGGAGCTGGGCGTGGTGGCGCAGGCTTGTAATCCCAGTACTTGGGAGGCGGAGACCGGATGATCAGGGTTTGCGGCCAGCCTCAGCTACTTAGTGAGGCCCCCCCGCAACTTCGTGAGACCCGGTTTCAGTAAAGGATAAAAAATAGGGCCGGGGGTGTAGCTCGGAGGTAGAAAGCCCCTGGGTTCAATCCCCAGTACTGCAAAAAAACAAAAACAAAAACAAAAAAAACATTAATTTGTATAGTTGTTCTTAACGAAAAGCCCACAACATACAAAACAAATAATAGTTCATTCTTATTTTATTTTTTAGATGATTGAGACTTGTAAAGATTAAGTGACATACTCCAAATCAGAGTTAGTGACAGTCCTAACGAGTTTCCCAGTTTTTTCCCACAGTGATTTACTTACAAAGAGGACAAAGGTAGAGAATTGAAGTTATCAAGGGTACCTGGATGGTTTGGATAAAAAGGCATATTCAATAGTATAATGCAACTTATATTTGGAAAAATGAAAAAAATGTGATTTCCCTATCACAGGCTCAACACAATCTAGTACTGATTAAGCATAGGCGTAAGGTGAATTCTGTATCAGCAATTTTCAGAATCAGGTTTAGCTCTAAGAAAACATAATGGAATCTTAAGGCGAGAAAATATTCTCTTTATTAAAAAGTGTAAGTGCTTAAAAATAATGGAAAACACTGTTTAACAAAATGTTAAATTAGTTACAGTACAATTCACAAACCAAAAAGATGAAAAAATCTTTGACTCTTATATGTGTGGTGGTAGAAAAATATATTGTGGAATTTTTATTCTGAGTTGTTATAAAAATTACAAGCATTTCTTACTACATTTATTATTAATTATTCTAGTGCAGCATTTTCCAATCTTCTAGACTTTATTTTTTTCCATTCTGGAGTTTTTGAGATATTCTTTACTAATTACCTCTTCCATGAAATTTTAATGTACATATATTGTATAACTTTTTATGCACTATGATTGTCTGAAAGACTGCAAAATCCCATTAAAAAATAATTTTCTCCCACCTAAAATGCATTTTACCCCCCTTGCAGCAATATTGTTTCACTTGAGAATGGGTGATTTACAGCAATCAGTTCTAAAAATATAGAAATACAGAAAAATTTATGTGATTATCATATAATCACTCCTCTGAAATTTATAATTGCAATCTGGTTAAGCACTCAGTAATTAATTCAGCACAGTCTAAGTAGGTATCACTTTATATGCTTAATATTTGCTACACAATTTATATTTTTCCAATTTTAGAATATGAGATGTATGCCTTATGTCTATAAACACTACTCTTGTTTATTAGATTACATCACTGTTACTCTGGGAAGATGAGAATTCACAGAAAATTGATGTGTCAAAGACAAATTTCCATGAACAAAGAAACAAATTTATTGTTTTTCCTTCAATCCAAGAGAAAACATGCACAATTAATGGATTTCTTTCCTAGTAAGCCCATCTTATGAAAGTAGGAATATTCTTATTTCTGTATTTTAAATAAGTAAAGTTAAATGAAAATATGTATTAATTCATTACTTTTTACCATTAATAATATTTTCTGTACACTCCTGTGCTAACAGACAATAAGAGCTTCAGAAAACAAGTCCAAGATGAAGAGTAACATATAATTAATGCTTTTGATTTTTTTCAAACAGAGCTATAATTAGAAATGTGTAGTGTCTTACTTCTCTCTTACAGAATCAGCTTTTTACAATCAAAATCAAGATCTCCTGCTTTAATTCCCAGGTACTAATGACATATACAAATGGGATTTTTTTCATGCCCAGCATTCTGTGTGTCTCTTATCACATATTCCCTCCTGGTTTGCATTAGGTGGTTTAAGATGTAATTTTTTTTGCCAGGCCTGGTGGTGCACCCTTTTAATTCCAGTACTAGGGAGGCTGAGACAGGAGGATCACAGGTTCTTGGCCAGCTTCAGCTACTTAGTGAGGTCCTCCGCAACTTTGTGAGACCCTGTTTCAAAATAAAGAATAAAAAAATAGGGCTGGGGTGGAGCTTGGAGTTAGAATGCCCCTGGGTTCAATCCCCAGTACCACAAGAAAAAACAAAAGATGTAATTTTTTGGTAAGAGAAGACATGGTATGGCTATAAATAATATAATGGATGAGTTGCTCTTAAAGAAATATTTCACTAACTAAAGTATATATAATAAGAATCAGACGTGATTTCAATGTCGTCACACCTTGGTTTGAATACTTATATACTATTTACATTGTGTGCCTAATTAAACAAGCAACATGGATACAGATGCCCCTGTCAAGTGTATAACGCCAAAAATATGCAAGAAAAGCACTAAATACTAAGGACTGTACCTATAACAGAATGCATAAAACATGATGTTTTCAGTCTTAATGGTATTCCCGGGACTTCATAAGTAACTTTATTTACTATTTGATTAACCCTCACAGAATAATAAAGTATAATTACTGAAATTATTATTTTATATGTACAAAGAATAAATCTTAGAGCACTTAATTTGGACACATACTATTAAAATGGTTATTTCAGACAAGGTATGATTGATTCGAGAGCCCATACAAATTGTCTCTATCAGTTCAACAGAAAACTATGTCACTATAAATATATCAGTAATGTCATACTTAGTCTAAATGTAGATTTCAGCATATGCCACTATGGAAGCCACCTTACTGTATATATGTATACCATACTATCATGTTGTACACTATCAGTATGTTGAGATTTTTTGAAGGATGTGAATATATAAGACTGTAGTGCAAGTATGTAAATGAGAAAGGCTACACTACATATTTTTAAATTTTGATTATTTTGATAGTTAATAACTATACAGTTGGAATTATAAATCATATTTTGCTATCAAATGATAAATATTATTTCACAATTTTTATTTTGAGTCCTAGGAATTATCAGATACATATATCTGATAATTATCAGATACATATATCTGATAATTCCTAGAGAGAAAGAGAGGGAACTTTGAAATCTGAATTACTTTTTTTGGTGGTGCTGGGGATTGAACCCAGGGGTATTCTACCTCCAAGCTACACCTCCAGCCAGGCTTTTTTTTTTAAAGGGGTCTCACTAAGTATTTGACAGCCTCACTAAGTTGCTGAGGCTGGCTATGAACCTGCAAGCCTCCTGTCTCAGTCTCCCAAGTACTAGGATTACAGGTGTATGCCACCCAGCTATAAAATGTGGAATAATTTGTTTGATATATTTTATTCTCAGAAAATATTAACAAATATTACATGTTTAAAAACCAAATACATGCATTAAACTCAAGGTGTGCTTTATTTTTATGAGATTTAAGTACCCCAGACATAATTCTGTAGCCAAACTACATATAGGTCAGGACCGAATTGTTCAATTGGGGAAAAGTGTAAATTGTCAAAGATGTTGTTGGAAAATAGACTAGATTAGACTTGCCCTGTGTTAGCAAGATTATCCATATGCCTTCATTTCAGCATTCTCTTGGTATAAATGGTTCAACTGTCTCCGTTTTCTTTAATACATTAAAGAAAAATATCTTTGCAGACTTCAGAACAGGATATTTGAATGCTAGGGCTCTGCCAAGATTTTATTCATAACAACATCACACTGTCTCTGATGTGCTTACAGTATTAACAACTTGCCATAAAACAAGTTGTAGCTCACAGGATAAAAGCCATTCCCTGTGAAACATACCTGCTGATGACTCATTCTTAAATGATGTAATTTGCAGGGCTATTTGATTTCCCATATTGAACATTTTATATTGGATCCATTTTTAGTCAAAGCATATACCATGTCATATCTAATATTTGTGATCAATAAGTGTTTGCATATTGATTGTTCAGAAGTCAAAACGCATTTTCTCGGGAAATAGTAGCTTGGTCTGTGGATGCTAGGCACACATAATCCTATTTGAACCATAGAGGACCTAAAAATTAATGCAATTAGGTTTATCTAAATTTGCATTTTATTTTTGAGATCAGAATTATTAGGTAAAGGAGGTAAGAAGTAAAGAAAGATAAAGAAGAAAGCTCTATTTAAAATTTCCCACATTTGCCTTGATCTTAAAACCTGTCTCTTTTATTTGGTGACTATGTGAGCTTAAAAAATTACTTAAATTTTCTGGTCTGAATTTTAAAAATAGTTTTATGAATAGATTTCCAATAATTTCTAAAGTTTTAAATACATTTTTTTTTCCTGTGGCACTGGGGAAAAAACCCAGTGGCATTCTACCTCTGGGCTATACATCCAGCCTTATTTTATTTTTTATTTTGAAACGGTGTCTTGCTAAGTTGCTGAAGGCCTCACTAAGTTGCCGAGGCTGGCTTCAAACTTGCAATCCTCCTATCTCAGCCTCCCAAGTACTGGGATTACAGGCGTGTGCCACCACGTCTGGCTTTCAAATGCATTTTGAGATGTTTTTCTAATGTGTTTATATCTGCATTTTTTTCTCTAAATCAATACTTCATAAATGCAAATTTTAATAAAATCAACTATGTGAAGATATAAGAATTGCCTGTGCTTTTTGAATTTCATCATTTGGGATTTTTTTCTAGTTGGTGTGATGAATTATTTAATAGAGATATGATACATAGCAAAACAAATAGAAAAGACATGCTTCCTCTTTTCATAGAAGCTCGTGGTTCAGGGCAATCACCCCTGGATACATAATTTCTAATAAAATATGTCACTATCAAAAGGTGGGGGTGGGAGAATGGTGATCCAGCAGGACTCTTATATTTAAAATTCAAATGCAAATTCTTTGCTTTTCAAGAAGTTACAGAGCTCATATATGAGAACTATCATCAATGCCAGTGTTTTTTTTTTATTTCTAATCTATGCATGACACTAATCTAAATTGCCAGTGTTATTGGCATTATCATCACCATTTTAAAATCTAAAATTACTTGAAAATCACATGATGAAATTTGAAAAATGAGAGTTATCATAATGAATAATATATCTGGTAACAACTGCGATATTTGATTATCTTAGCTAAAAGCCCTCTGGATAGTGGATTCACTTTATTTGTTGTTTCAGTATGACTAACACACAAACCACATCTTATTTTTGCCACCTATGGTTGTCTGTTTTCTCACATAACTCTGACTAATAGTTATGCACAAAGATTGATTTAAAAATAGATGCTAATAAGAGTGACAAGTGAAGATCTCGAAGGAGAGCAAACCCTTTCACAGGGTAAATGGCCTATGACGATATCAGTGGATAGTTGTTATTTTGACATCAGACACTTTAGAATGACATAAGGAGTACATCCCAAGGTTACTGTGTGGTACAAAATGCCCCATTAAAATCGTCTTTTTGAAAAGGAGTCTACCTGTGTAAGATTTTGTTCACATTCTGAAGTGAATACATTTCGAGCACCATGTTTTCTCCAATTATCAGTGCAGTGTATCTTTCTATTAAGTCTCTTTTTTAGTGTTCAATCATCTTTTATGCTTATTCTGGAAATCAGGGATTGCAATATTTATAGTTTATTATGCTAACAAGTTATAAACAACAATAAAGATTTTTCTGGCAGGCTAGTAGTCATTTTAAGTTTTCCTTACAATTTTATAATATGAGAAGAGAAACTCAATCACCAGTAAGCTTTTTCAGTTCTACAACAATAAATATTCACAATAAATGTATAAATAGAATCAAGTTTTGACCATAAAAAGAGAAATGTTTCCATGCTGCTTTTTTTAAAGGTGACTTTCCTTTTTGCTACTAAAATTCTAGTAAATTAATTACTAAAATATCATTACTAAAATTCTATATATGCTAGGTATTTAATAAATGATGATTTTTGATGAGAACAAGAGGTTTTGCAAATAATGATAAAAAGTTAAAACACAAATTCCCTTCTAA
The DNA here is from genome assembly GCA_004027185.1 of Glis glis. Taxonomy (NCBI): domain Eukaryota; kingdom Metazoa; phylum Chordata; class Mammalia; order Rodentia; family Gliridae; genus Glis; species Glis glis. The sequence goes on from PVJS01016349.1 coordinate 32,753, forward strand.
CCAAGAAAACTTGAAGCAGAAATCTTTATGCTGATAACTCTATTACAAAGATAAAATGATTTTATAAGGAAAAGTTTGGATTCTAGTTTGTCCTATCTCATTAGATTTTATGGAATATAGATTTGCATGTTGAAATAATGACATTGATAATGGTAGAATTTATGTGTACTCATGTTCTTTCATATAAATAAATTAAATAGTAAGATTTCAAGTTACAAAATATAGCTTTCCAATGTTTACAATTTTGCAAAAAGATGAAAAAATGCAGAATTGATTTTCTTTGAAATATATATATACACATACACATATACACATTATAGAGTGAAGACAAATGCCATATGTATTTAGATATAATCATAAATTGTTTTTTCACATTACTTAGCATGTTGTGACAGGAATATTCTTGAAGCCTCATGCTAAATATATGTATGGAATATATTTAAATTAATATAGCAACATTAATCATTGATGTTATGAAATCATACTAAATATTTCTGTAATTGTAAAATTACTAAAAATATCTGTGACATCTGAAGATCAAAAGCCACCTAAGCTGACAAATATCACCATACTATTGTCAAATATTAATTTGAATCTGATAATATGCATCAAAAAATCATCAAACATACTCAGCAAACTTGACTACTGGTATTTTGATATCTCCCAAAATGGAATTTCTTCACAAAGTACTAAAATTCGCTCTATTTAAGAAGAGTAAACAAACTTTATCATTCATCTTTTATCCCTCTCTGCACTATAGACTTTTCCACATCATTGCTCTATTGATTTAACACTCATTTTTGTCAGTTTCTTCAATTTTTCACTTCAACTAGTTCATTTTTGTTCTACTTATAATCATCTTCAATTACGCCCACCCTCAAATGACTAGCCATTTCTATGCTTCTCCTCTGCATACTGGTTTCACTTTATCCGACCACATTTCTTGGGAGACAAACCACCACCTGCCTCTCCACTTTTTTGTCCCCTTAGATCCTCCACAGCAGTCTGTCTTTGGTTACCACCAGACTTCTGAAACTGCTCTTACCAAATTTGCTAATAACTCAGAATGAAATGGAAGGTGCTCTTTTCAGATTTCATTCTGAAAAAAGTTTTGACCTTTAGCAACATCAGGGACTGTCAAGTAAAATCTTGGGAGTCAGATAGTCTATGTATGAAAAACTTAACTTCTACTTGTAAGTAATTTTGGTCCTTTTACTTTTTGAATTTTTATTTTCCTCACATTTAAAATGAGGGTATTGAGGCTTATTAGGTGGTTTGTTGATGAAACAAAATAATATAAATAATGAACATTTTATACTTCCTGACACAAATTAATCACTAAAAATGTTAATTATCTCACCTTTTTAAAACTATTTCTGCATTTGTGTTCTTTGACTCCATGTTCCTTCTCACTCAATCTTTCTCTCCCTCTCTCTCTCTCTCTCTCTCTCTCTCTCTCTTTTGTTCCAAATGTCTATTTCAAATGTTGATGCTTATCCACCAAGGACCATTAGGAACTCATATTGCCAAAAAAGACTTGCCAACTGCTGTAGAGGGAAATCATATAATGGGTATCTGTGGGTGTCTTAAAATGGAAAAATTGAGAAAGAGTATTTTTGTGTGTATACTACAGAGTCAGAGATGTGTATTGAAACTGATGGTTCAGAATTTCTAAACTACATAAATCAGTGTTCTTACCTGTGTAATAAACAGACCAATCCAAACAAGAACAAACAGATGATTTATTAGGAGGTTGTTCTATCAACAGATTCCTAGAAAAAAATGAAAACAGAGACACAACATATCAAAATATCTGGGACACCCTGAAGGCAGTATTAAGAGGAAAATTCATAGCACTGAGTGCCCACATAAGAAGAACAGAAAATCACCAAATAAATAACCTAATGACACACCTCAAAGCCCTTGAAAATCAGGAACAGTCTAACCCCAAAGCTAGTAGAAAACAGGAAATTATTAAAATCAGAGTAGAAATCAATGAAGTAGAGAATAAAAAAACAATACAAAAATCAACAAATCCAAAAGCTGGTTCCTTGAAAAAAATAAACCAGATAGACAAACCACTAGCCAACCTAACCAAAAGAAAGAGAGAATCAATCCAAATTACTAAAATAAGAGATGAAAAAGGGGATATTACCACCGACAGCACAGAAATCCAGAGGATAATCAGAAACTACTTTGAAAAACTATAGTCCAACAAAATGGAAAACCTAGAAGTTATTGACACATTTCTAGACTCATACAACCTTCCTAAGTTGAATCCAAGAAGACATAGAAAATTTAAATCGACCAATAACAATTAATGAGATTGAAGCAGCAATAAAGAGCCTACCATCAAAGAAAAACCCAGGTCCAGATGGTTTCCCAGGTGAATTTTATAAAGCCTTTACAGAAGAACTAATCCCAATACTCCTCAATCTATTCCACGAAATAGAAAGAAATGGGACTCTCCCAAACACATTCTACAAAGCCAACATCACACTAATATCAAAACCAAACAAAGACAGCTCAAGAAAACTACAGACCTATATCGTTGATGAACTTAGATGCTAAACTTCTAAACAAAATACTAGCAACGCGCATTCAAAACCACATCACGAAAATCATACATCATGACCAAGTCGGGTTCATCCCAGGAATGCAAGGCTGGTTCAACATACAAAAAACAATCCATGTAATTCACCACATAAACAGAACTAAAGACAAAAATCACATGATCATTTCAATATATGCTGAAAAAGCATTTGACAAAATCCAACACCCATTCATGATTAGAACACTGCAGAGAATCAGCATAGAAAGAACATACCTCAACATCATAAAGGCAATATACAATAGGCCCACAGCCAACATCATACTGAATGGGGAAAAACTTCGAGAGTTCCCTTTAAAAACAGGAACAAGACAAGGATATCCACTGTCACCACTCCTTTTTAATATAGTACTCGAGACCCTAGCCAGAGCAATAAGGCAAGAGAAGGAAATAAAAGGAGTACAAATAGGAAAAGAGGAACTGAAACTATCTCTATTTGCAGATGACATGATATTATATCTAGAAGATCCAGCAATCTCAACCAAAAGGCTCATAGAACTGATCAACAAATTCAGCAAAGTGTCTGGATACAAAATCAATCTTAAAAAATCAGAAGCTTTTCTGTATGCCAACCATAAATCCACTGAAAAAGAAATCCAGAAGACATTTCCACTCACGATATCCCCCAAAACAATAAAATACTTGGGAATAAACCTACCCAAGGAGGTAAAAGACCTCTACAAGGAAAACTACAAAACATTGAAAAAAGAAATTGAAGAAGATCTTAGAAGATGGAAAGATCTCCCATGCTCTTGGGTAGGCAGAATAAATATCATCAAAATGGCCATTCTCCCAAAAGTGCTCTACAGATTCAATGCAATACCCATTAAACTACCAAAGTCATTCTTCACTGACATAGAAAAATCTGTCCTAAAATTCATTTGGAACAACAAAAACCCAGAATAGCCAAAGTAGTTCTCAGCAACAAGAACCACTCAGGAGGCATCACAATACCTGACTTCAAACTATACTACAAAGGCATAGTAATAAAAACAGCATGGTATTGGCAGAAAAGCAGACACATAGACCTATGGGGCAGAGTAGAAAACTCCGAAAAAACCCACACACCTACAGCCAATTGATTTTTGACAAAGGGGCTAAAAACATCCACTGGAAAAAGGGTCACCTCTTCAACAAATGGTGCTGGCAAAACTGGCTAACCATATGCAGAAAAATAGAAATAAACCCCACTTTGTCACCCTGCACTAGAGTCAACTCCAGATGGATCGAAGACCTAGAAATCAGACCAGAGACCTTGCAGCAACTTGAAGAGGGCATAGGCCCAACACTTCAACACATAGGCACAGGTAAAGACTTCCTCAACAAGACCCCAAAGGCACAGGAAACTAAAATGAGGATTAATACATGGGATTGCATTAAACTAAAGAGTTTTTGTACAACGAAGGAAACAATCAAGAACCTCAACAGAGAGCCTACAGAATGGCAGAAGATTTTTGCCAGCTACTCCTCTGATAGAGGACTCATATCTAGAATATACAGAGAACTTAAAAAAATCACCACTAAAAAAACAAATGACCCAATCAAAAAATGGGCAAGTGAACTAAATCAACACTTCACAGAAGAAGAAATACAAATGGCTCATAAATGTATGAAAAAATGTTCAACATCATTAGCAATCAGAGAGATGCAAATCAAAACTACCCTGAGATTTCACCTAACCCCAATTAGAATGGCAATCATTAAAAACACAAACAACAACAAATGCTGGCAAGGATGTGGACAAGTAGGAACTCTACTACACTGTTGATAGAATTGCAAATTAGTGCAACCGCTTTGGAAAACAGTGTGGAGGATCCTCAGAAGAATGGGAATAAACCTACCGTATGACCCAGCAATACCACTTCTAGGCATCTACCCCAAAGAACTAAAACCCAACTACCAGACTAATGCATGTGTATCTATGTTTATAGCAGTACAATTCACAATTACCAAACTTTGTAACCAGCCAAGGTGTCCATCAACAGATGAATGGATCACAAAACTATGGGATATGTACACAATGGAATTTTATGCAACCACAAAGAAAAACAAAATCACATCATTTGCAGGGAAATGGAGAGAACTAGAGAACATCATGCTAAGTGATATTAGTAAGTCACTAAGAGTAAAAAATCGGATGTTCCCCCTAATCTGTGGGAGCTAGATAGAATGGGACTTAGAAGGGACTTAGAAGGGAAGAAGAAGAAATCTTTAGATGGACAAAGAAGGTGACCTA
>PVJS01016350.1:0-37605 GCA_004027185.1 Glis glis
CGCAAAAAAAAAAAAAAAAAAAGAAAAGAAATGTGGGGTCCATCAGGAAGGGCTAAACTGGGAAGAAGGAGGTAAGGAGAATTCTAGACCAATTAAGTGGCTGAAGTTGGCAGTGAATGTCCCATCAGCCAGAAAGAATGTGAAGACATCTAGTCATTTGTGAAAGAAGTTTTGTGGATTTTCTCTTACCTTTTTTAAAATCTTCAATTCTGGAATGTTTGATATCCATTCTCCCTGGTCTAAAAAGTGGATGAGGGAATTTCCAATGAAATGCATGTGAAGCAAAGGAAGGAGAAAAGGAAGGAGGGAGAAAAAAGAGGCAGAATGGGAAGTATTAGAAGGGAAAAAGAAGGAAATGATGTGACCTGTAATTTCTTTTGTAAGAAAGGCAGCTAATAAGAGTTCCAATGCAGAATTTCTGTTTCTTGAATTCATTAAAAGTAATTTTGAGAATCTTCGATTTAGGGGGGAGGGGGCAAGAGTTTGCTAAAGGAAACTTCATTTAAATGCCTGTTTCCAAAAAAAAAAAATCCACATCTCACCCCAAGATATACAACCTATGTGTAGCTCCGCTGTGTGACTGGAAACTCGGCCTCGCCAATGGATTCTTCTTTGCAGCGGACCCCAGTGTCCTCGGCTACCCCTCTGAAAGCGAGTCTGGTGGCCTCCCGGTGGGGCACAGCGAGTCTTTCAGAGGAGGCTGGAGGCGGCTTGGCTGTCTGCTAATGGAAGGCTTGTGCAGTGGTCTCTGGGAACCATGTGGGCAGTGTTCTCGCAGGAGCCTAAGAAACCAACCTTTTGAGGAACCTTGTGTTAAGGAATGTCTGGAATGTTTTTAGTCCTGAGAGGTTCCGGGAAGCCTATATGGTCCATGGTGAAGAATGGGCAAAGCTGTATTAAATGTTAAGCAAGACTGGTTCAGATCAGAGAGCAATCCAGGAAGAAATCGTTAAGGTGAGGGATAGGATCGTCTCTTCTTATGCACTAATTGCAATTTCGGAATTTCTTTCTGGAGTCCAGCTGCATTGCATAGACCATCTACTATCATCCCAGGCTAAGGAGTGGGGCAGGTGTTAAATAAGCTATAAACTTAAGGGAAAAAAAAGAACCACCTGCAATTTTTTTCACACTAGCCTTAAGTTCAGAGTATATAAATGAGCAAGTACACAAAACATCAGCATATGTGCACCATAATTTTACAGCATTCACAAATGCTATTCATGGAACTGGGAAGTTTTATTTCTATTTATATTTAAAGGTTTTAAATATATTTAAAGGCTTTAACAGTTCTATTTATAGGTATGTACCTATATGCATGTGTGTGTGTATACACACACACACACACACACACACACATAGGAATACATATTGCCTGAATGCCTCTTTTGTTTATTAGAACTATAAATCTGTTAAAGCTGAGAATATTGTTTTAATAAGGTATATAGCATTGAAATCATATTTATTGAGTAACATGGTCATTTATTTTTTACTTTTATGTCAAATATTCTTTATTTGACATAATTTTAGAATTTCTCAAATTTTTATCTGCATTCCACAGTAAGTACAATCACATGTATGTCTATGAACTATTTACATACATGTACAAGTACATAAAAATGCATACATGTATATACATATGTGTAAATATAACCTGAAACAAAATTTCATGAGACAAAATCTACCCTTACCAAGTGTGATGTGTTTTGATATTTCCTATTTTTATTGCTTCTTTTGTATAGAATATCAATCATGACTATGACTCATTTTATTAACCTCTCTACCCACTGATGGTTTATGACCTAGAGTTTGATAAATGTTGTTCCACCGGGCCCTTTAAATAACTTCTTAATTGTATTAAGCAAAATGAACTGTTACAGTGCAATAACATGGATACCTATTTGAAATAATTCAAGGAAATGATTGAATGCTAATAAAAAGACTGACAAGTTAGCTATGATGATTTTTGTTATGTTATCATATTCTGGGGAATATTAACTTTTGAAGGAAGAAGACAGTCTTTCTTCTTTTTAAAAAATATTTATCACAACTTTCAAACTTAAAAATTAAGCTATTTCCTTCCTTTAGACTTCCTACGCCCCACCCCATTTTTTATAGAAAAGATCATGATATTGAATAGAATACAGAATTAAAAGTCCGTATTTTACTTATTTATTTATTTTTGTGGTACTGGGGATTGAACCCAGGGACATTCTAACTTCTACCTCTGAGCTACACACCTAGCTTCTTTTTTTAAAATTTTTTTTTATTTTGAAACAGGGTCTCGCTAAGTTGCTGAGGCTGGTCTGGAACCTGTGATCCTCTTGTCTCAGTCTCCCAACTACTGGGGTTACAGATGTGTGCCACCACACCCAGCAAAAGTCTGGGTTAGAATGAGCTCAGTTCAGAATTTTATCAGAAGGCCACATGCAGTGTGAGGATGAACGCAAAGTCCTGGGCACTTAGTGGTTCCTTAAAACCCATGTGTAAATTTAACATTTGAAGATAGGATCAGATATTAATTACCAAAAAGGTAATCATTTAAAGAAACTCTGTGGAGACTACATCTCTGAAAATAAAGAGCCATTCTGTAATGTAAACACTGATTTCCCAGCTCGGAAGCCTTCACTCCACAGTCACAGCTGGTCGGAACCCAGGAAGCTGAAGACACTGACTGGTTTTGCATAGACAGGTCCACCTTCCCATTTGGTTTATAAGTTGCAATTTGTGTATACTGAATTAAACTAAAATGGGGCGCTACCCATAGTTTTTCTTGATGTTGCCTGCAGAGTTTGCAACTGCAATGAGAGAAACATTTTAAAACCCCAAATATGACAATATGGATTTCCTGGACAGCAAGACAGACTCTTCTGATAAGAGTGACCTTTGAGAATCTCCTCACTGAATGGAATCCTTCCTCAGTGGCACACGGTGAAAGCACTGTACAGACTCCTTCCCTGTTCAGGGTGGAGAATTCTGAGTATGAAATCCTCAGTGTGTCCTTCTGTCCCCACACCCACTGGGCTTTCTTCACGTTGCTCCCCACTGGCTTGTCCACCGCACTTGCTGGTAGATGCCTGTCTGCCTCTGCCCCCCTGCTAGACACTAAGTGGCAGAGGATAGGCACTGTGTCTATTCTGTTCACTGTCACATCCTCAACCTAGCACAGTGAACTGAGCGTGTTTTTTGGGCTCAATTACAAGGTATTAATGAGTGAGCAAATATTAAATTGATCACTCGCTTTGACTTGCAGACCGTTCAAGATCAACCTTCTCTGTACACATGGGAGCACTGTTCAGGACCCCCCTCCCTGCCACCAAAGCCAACAAGGAGCACACTTCCAAGGAGTGAGCCAGCACCAGCCCAGCTCCAGGGGAGGAGCCCTGGGGGTCTCAGAGCAGGTAGAAACCGCTGGCTCAGGCATCTGGAAATCCAAAAGAAGCAATCTGGTCGCCTCCAGGGTATGAAAGAAAAGTCCAAAAGTCTTTTTTTTTTTTTTTGGCTTATTTTCCTCCAAATCTTTTGCGGCAAGTATTTCACTACTAAAATGAGAGAGTGGGGGTTGAGGAAATAATTTTTACAGATAAATTACTATAAGCAGCATTGTCCAAGGTATATAAGCATTCCATAAATATTTGGTGAATAAAAGTACAGAGATATTCCAGTCCCCACACACACTAATGGCCCTCCTGCAGGTATTAGGAAGACACGCCTTAACCAGGTGGACTCAAATGGCATTCATTGCCCTAAGTATTAGTTAGAACCATATAAAACTGTCATTTTAGTAGGTCAAATACTAAAGCATCTTCACATAGGTCAACATATTACAGGCATCAATGTGCTAGCTCATCACTAAACACAAGGCAAGGCCGAATCCTGCTGATGATAGGAAAGCTTGACTCGGGCTGTTTGTAGCCCTTTGGGAGAACTAAGGACCAAAGTGGACATGAAAGATGCACAAGTGCTCTTGTTCAATTCTTCTCAAAGTGTATTCTAAGGCATTCCAGTTCCCTGAGACGATTTATGAGGAAAAAGGAAATAGACTCATTTGGGAAATCCTGCAAATATCCCCTTCCTAAAGTTTCAAAATGTATACTAAAGTATCACATTAGCACTTCAAGGAATTTAAGTGGTTCTACCATGAAGTAAGTGGTTTAAAAATGTTTAAGCAAGGACATTCCAAATGTATTAAACTAGTGGAATGTTATTTGAAGATGTGTCTATTATCACTGTTGACCATTTGGGACCAGCAGGACTCACTTCTGCCGTATGATCCAAGTGCCTCTAGTTTGTCTGGATCCCTGACTGCCTAGGCCTGCGTCCACATGCAACCCCATCTGAACACAAAGACCCTGCCAGAGGTCCATGGGGGCAGAGTCTCAGGACACTCCATGTGTCAACACACAGGGTGCACGCTACAGATTTCATATGCATGTCTCATAATACCATCAATCCTGCCTTGATATATTTTAGTGAATAGTATTAGTAGGGATTAGTGGGGATTTGGTGAATACTAATACCTATCATTTATTGTACATCTATCGTATGCTTTTCACACTGTACTGTGACTTACTTTTGGGGGGGCAGTACTGAGGATTTAACCCAGTGCTCTCTACCACTGAGCTACATCCCCATTCCTTTTTTTTTTTTTTTCATTTTGAGACAGGCCTCACTAAGTTGTGAGACTATCCTCAAACCTATGATCCTCCTGCCTCAGCATCACAAGTGCTGGGATTACAGGCATATGCCACTGCACCCGGCTTATGCCTTATATTTTTAATATCTCTTGTGTATATTACATGTCACACCATGAGCCTAGGATGTGGGTGTTTTGGCCTCCATTTTACAGACAGTTCTCAAAGATGTTAAGTTTATGGGCCAAAGTCCAAAGCTGGGATAAATGACATCAATTCCTATATTTCCTCTACCACATTAATGAGGGCTGACACTTATATAGTGCTTACTATGAGCTAGGCACCAAATTTTAACTGATTTAACTCCTGATAAACCAACATAGGTACTAACGCTATCCCTATTTTCTAACTGAGGAAACAAGCTGAAGGCAATCAGTCTGTCTAAAGTCACATAGCTGGAGAGAGTCAGGGCTGAAGTTTGGACCAAGGCTCACTAGTGAGTGGCTCAAGCCACTTAACCATGTTTAAGCCAGGACTTTCCAACCTTGTTTGAGTAGGGAAGCGTTATTTGTAGGTAATGCCTAGAATTATAGTTAACAGTCTGGGCCAACAGTTTGGGAATCACAGAACCAACTTACTCTCCTTGATCCATTTAGTTTCTCCCAGCCTGGAGTCCATGCCTGTTACTCTCCGTACACTTTAGAGACCCCATACTCTCTGTTTTCTGCCTGTCTCTTGGCTGTAGAGGCTAGATGTGAAAAACCTCCCACTTGTAATCTTGATTATCTCTCAAAGCCTTATAATGAAAACAAAGCAATAAAACATGTTACATAAGGTTAATGTAAAATAAGTTATTATAGAACATAAAATTATTTTTCCTCCTACGTCCATATAGAGAAAAATAATCTTTTGAGTAAAAAAAAAATACTAAATTCCCTAGCTGTCTCTAGTGTTAAGAAGCTATGAATTACAGTGCAAATAGCAAATTCTATGAAGGACTTGTAAAAGAATTGAATTCAACATAAGACACCTTCTACTTCACTACCCTTAGGATAGATGAAATCTAACATTTACTGAGTATTTCTTATGGGCCAAGCATTCTACCATGTCTTTTACACAGATTATCTTATTTCACAACAAATTTATGAGGTAGATACTGTTGGTATTCCCATCTTACAGAAACAAAAGCAAAGGCACTGAGAGTTTAAGTAACTAGCCCAAGACCAGAATATGATGGGGAGAACCCAGCTTTTAAGTGTTCCCAGATACTTTAGATGCTAACTCTGGGGTACACAGAGCAAAGTCAACCATGAACCCCCAAGTTCTAACAAAGCAATCGTTTGTTTTTGAAAACCCTACATTAAAAGGTACATGACATCTACAAATGGTTATCCTTGGGGAACCTTCAAAATCTGTCAACTGGAAATAAGATTCCAGAGGGGGAAACCCTAAAACCCTTAATTGCTCCAAGATGATATGTTGGTTTGTTATATCTGGCTCATCTTAAAAGGATGTTTTTTGGGGAGGTATAACTGGCATTAAAGAAACATGATTCGAGTTCTCATCTTTATAAAATCATAGTTGTCATTTCTAGGTTTGCTGAAAACTCTGTTTTGTAATCTCTGACTAAGCGAGAGAAAACCAATACTGTACACACTTAGGTACATTCTGCACTTTTCTTTCCTTCACCAAAGAACCTCAAAGGGTTTCTAGTATTTTTAGATACTGAAAGCAACAGGGATTGTTTTTTTCCATATGGACATTAGAGGGAAAAGTCACTTTTCTAAAGTAATTTGTTTTACATTAACCTTTATGAATGTACCACATTGATTTGGTTATGTTATAATGCTTTAAGAGAAAATTAAGATGGCATTAAGAAAGTATTGCAACCAGGTGTGGTAGCACATGCCTGTAATCCCAATACTTGGGAGGATGAGACAGGAGGGTTGAAGGTTCAAGGACAGTCTCCACAATATAGTGAAGCTCTCAGCAACCTAGTAAGACCCTGTCTCCAAAAAATAAAAAAGGGCTGGGGGTGTAGCTCAGAGGTATAATGCCCCCTGGTTCAATCCTCAGTACTACAAAAAATAAATAAATAAAAAATTAAAGTATTGCAAAATCTAAAGTAACTAGATATTCAACTAGTTTATTGTTTTCTTTAAAAGCAACTACAGATGGATCTTTAAGGAGCTGAAAGAGATAAAACAAAGGGTAAAAAAATAACAATCTAATGAGGAATAGAGTCTTGAGAATTTGTACCTAATTAAAAAAAATCTTTTTTTTTTTTTTGCGGTACCAGGGATTGAATGCAGGGGCGTTCTACCTCCGCGCTACGCCCCCGGCCCTATTTTCTTTTTTTATACTTTATTTTGAAACCGGGTCTCACGAAGTTGCGGAGGGCCTCACTAAGTAGAGAGAGAGAGAGAGAGAGACAGGGAGAGAGAGAGAGACAGAGAGAGAGAGAGAGAGAGAGAGAGAGAGCGCACACGCGCATGTGCGTGATCTGAGGCTGGCCGTGAACCCAGATCCTCCGGTCTCTCCCTCCCAAAGTACTCGGATTACAAGCGTGTGCCACCACGCCCGGCAAAAAAAAACTTTAAATAAAAAATCCTAGAATTAATAGTCCTGGGAAACAGTATAGCATGAAATTAAGAACAAAGGCTCAGAGTCCCGCAGACTCGGTTCACTCATTAGGTATGTGACCTTGGGCAAGATACCTATCCTGCCTGTACTTGGCCCCTTCCTATTAAAATGAGGTTGTTAATAAGACTTACCTCATAAGGTTGCTTGCTGTGAAAAATAAGACAATATATTAAAAAGCCCTTAGGACAATGTCTGGGAGTGCTTGTTATGGTTTGGATCTTAAATGGCTCCCAAAGGCCCATATGCTAAATATTTCATCACCAGCCTGTGGATCTATTGGAAGGTGGGAACCTGTAGAAGGTGGGGCCTAATGGAAGGAAGTTAGGTCATTGGGGTGTGCCCTTGAAGAACATAATTTGACCCTGGACTGATTGACTCTCTCTCTTTCTCTCTCTCTCACTCTCTCCCTCTCTCTCTCTCTGCTTCCCAGCTACCATGAGATGAACATCTTCCTTCACCACACACTCCCACCACCATTACCACCATAGGCCAAACAACCATGGACTGATACCTCTAAAACATGAACCAAAACAAACCATTCCTTCATATAAGTTGATTTTCTCGGGTATTTTGTCACAGGGATGAAAAGCCGATTAACGCAGCGCTCAACAACTGTTAGCTGTTAAAAGCAGAAAATGTCATTTCAATACAGCATCCCTGATGGGTATGGAGAAGGCAAATTAAACAAAGGTAAGTTAAGATAGTAAGTTAAGCCAAGTGTGGTGGCACATGCTTGTAATTCCAGTACTTGGGAGGCTGAGACCGGAGGATCCGGGTTCGCGGCCAGCCTCAGCTACTTAGTGAGGCTTCTGCAACTTAGTGAGACCCTGTTTCAAAATAAAGAATAAAAAATAGGTCTAGGGGTATAGCTTGGAGGTAGAATGTCCCTGGATTCAATCCCTGGTACCGCCAAAAAAAAAAGAAAGAAAGAAAGTAAGTTAAAACAAAATAAAGAGAATCATCTGTCTACTGCTAAGGCCTAAGTAATAGAATCGACACTTTGTAGGAGCTTAGTAAATACTGAAGGAGTGAATCAGTCAATCAATCAGTGGGTGAATTGATGAGAGGAGTCACAGGAAGAAAAGCTTACTCTTAGAAAAGCTTTGCCTTTGCCTTCCACAGACTCTCTAATCACCCCTTATCTGTCCATAAGTGAAAAGTTATGCACCATAATTCAGAATAGGTTTTCTATGCCTCCTGTAGCATCTCGATTAAGTGCAATAAATTTTTTAACTGTTTCCAAAACTAGTCTAAAATATACACAAGGACACAATGAACTTATAAACAACTCTGAGTGACCACAGCATCATGACAGGAGAAAAAAAAATGTGTAAAGATGAAGTTAAAAGAGGCAAAGATTTAACATATTTTTATTTCTGCCTAAACACTGTGACTTGAAGTGTATGGATGTTGTGTGGAAAAAATACACATATACCAAAAAGATAACTACAAAAGAAAAGGGAATGCTGCACGGGGCGAGGGAGTGGGAACGGGAGCCAGGGATATCAGTTATTTTCCTGCCACTAGGCGAGGTATCATTATTCTATGTTCCTTCCGTCCACTTATGTACCTTCAGAAATTACTTTCGGATTCTTTCCAATTCTGAACCATGAGCAAATCACAAACACATTTGACAACAATATGTTCCTCTTGCGTAAATGTCTCTTCTAGGCCACATACATAATTAAAATCCTGTTGACTCAGGAATAACGTCTCAGAACTGAATGTCCAAACTCTGTAACTTGCTTCCTTTTCTAACCAGACAGCACAGCTGCCAAGAGCTTCTGGGCCCTCTGCCTCTTTTCTCCACCTATAATTATTATACATTACGTATAGATAGCATATGTTTGATTTGGCAAATCCTGCTAGAAAAGCTTCCTGTGACCACTTATTCGAACTTTGTTGTGTGTGCATGTGACCAATAGCACAGTGTGCCAAAGCAAAAGAAAAAAAGGATGTAGGGTGGGAGTGGATGCACTTAGTAATTCTTCCTCTCCATGTAAATGTGATGGAAGTCTTAAGGCGAAGCAATTTGTATATTGCAAAATTCGCTTAAGGTAAAAGAATATTTTAAAAATTAGCGATGTCAAGCCAGGCGTGGTGGCGCACGCTTGTAATCCCAGTACTTGGGAGGCTGAGACCGGAGGATCCGGGTTCGCAGCCAGCCTCAGCTACTTAGTGAGGCCTCCACAACTTAGTGAGACCCTGTTTCAAAATAAAGAATAAAAAAATAGGGCTGGGGGTATAGCTCAGAGGTAGAATGCCCCTGGGTTCAATCCCCAGTACCGCCAAAAAAAAAAAAAAATAGTGATGTCATTATATTACACAAATCCTTGGTTTCCAACATTTGAAATGAGGAAATAGATTTTTAAAGTCCTTCAAAATATACATGAGGCATAGAATAAAGCCCTTTGGATTTCCTTCACCTTTGGGCAGCACCAGATTTAAAGCAGACATGAAAATCTATCCTATTTTGAAGACCTCTAGAGAAAGAGATTGCACAATGTTTCTTAGGAAGTTGTTCCAATATTCCTCCCAGTCGTAAAACTCTTGCATTCTAACCTAAATCCTTCACACTCTAGTTTCAGCCTATTTCCCTTTGCTCTGGCTAAGTAGGGTTGAAGAAAAGTCTCTCACTTAAAAACCAACATTATGAGAGTGTCCCCACTGCTACGTATTTTTTTTCCAGCGATGGAAATTAGACACACAGCCTGCAGTTGCCTGGATTCTTTGCTTCCTTCAAAAATGTTTAGATATGATATCGGCTCTTTTTCAGTTTTCGGAATCTTCTCCTTTTTCCAGAGAGATCTGTCCATCTTTCAAAGGCTTTACTCAATTATTTTAATACATACCTATACAAGCTACAAATAATTGCAGATTGGAGTGTAACTAGTTTATTTTTTAACTAGATAGTTCCTTCCTTATGCTCCTAAGTATTTCAGAACAGTAGTGATCATCAAACTTTGGGGTACATTAGAAAATTAGAGAAGCATCTTAAAAATAAGATGTCCAAGTCTTGACCCAGACTCAGTAAATTATAACCTTTAGGGCCCCAGTATCCGTTAGTTGTTCTCAGTCAAAAGTCTTCATCTAGCCGGGCGTGGTAGCACACACTTGTAATCCCAGTACTTGGGAGGCTGAGCCAGGAGGATCACAAGTTTGCGGCCAGCCTCAGCTGCTTAGTGAGGCCCTCCGCAACTTAGTGAGACCCTGTTTCAAAATAAAGAATAAAAAAATAGGGCTGCAGGTGTAGCTTGGAGGTAGAATGCCCCTGGGCTCAATCTCCAGTACCAAAAAAAAGTCTTCATCTGATTTAGTTAACAAGTGACTTTTTAAAAAATTATCGAAGGCTTTATTAAAAACAGAAAACAAAAACAAACAAAACACAAAACCAGTAAGTAGATTACTGTATTCTCTTTGTGGTTAGTAAAATCAATTCTGCTTTTACCCTTGAAAGTGACACATTAACAGATCAGGTATTTAGTGCTGTTCTGAATGCAGACATCATAATCCCCATTAGCAGGAGATTCAAAACCAAACAATCCATTCCTTCAAGTTTCCCACACCAGAACTAAATGCCCTGCCAACAGGCTACCGATGTCTAAGACATGATCACATGAAAAAGCGATCATGACAAGTATGAGACTGACACTGTCTACAAGGAGATAATGTGTTCAACATCAGTCATGCAGGACTTTGCTCAAAATTTAAGCTGATTTCCATGGACATGAGCTCATGCAAAAGACCCTGAAAGTCAAGGTAAAGACAGAACCAATTACTGTATATAATAACATGAAAACAGAAATACAAACCTTGTGGAAAGAGCTGGGGAGGAGTTGAAATTTCTATGTGAAAGGCAACAGCATCTTTTCCAAGAAATTTTAAGGTGAATCGGGGTAGGTCTGTACTCAGATCCTAAACCATCTGGTATTATTATTATTAGTGTTGGATTGCCCTGAAAGAAGAACACCCAGGGACCTGTCTCATTTCTTCCTCTGACATTCTTGAGCATCGGTGTTGGATTACTCTAAGGGGCTGCCTCAGATAGTCTGTGCTCTGCATTTTCCTCTAAGCACACAGGCAAGTGGGGGGGGGGGGAAACCACTCAAAACTACTAAAGTAACCACAGAAATGCAGGTCAAAATGAAAGGGCTCAGAAATTGCTGAGAAAGGAGAGGAGTGAAGGCAGCAAAAGACGGCAACCAAATGCCAAGAGATATTCAAGGACACCTCAGGTGTGCAAAGAAAGAGGCATCTATTTGTACCAATTTGCATTTATGTCCACAAATGTGTGCCTGTCGGATCAATTATACTTAGCACTGGTGACCAGTTTTTCTTTTCTCTTTGGATTCAGGATCATGGCTTTTTTCTAGTTCTCCAAACTTTCAAATATTTCTTTTTCTGATTCTGTTGTTGTCTTTTCAATACATTGTCTACAATTTGGTTTTCTCCAGAATTTCTATCCTTCATCCTTGTCTCTTTTCCCTCCCTCTTCCCCTCCTTTAAAAATTGTATCTGCAGCCATTGTCCTAAATGAAAATCACTCTAAACTTACTTTAGCCTTGTCTTTCTCCAAAAATCAAGTTAAAGATTTCTAAATTTTTCCTGGACATCTTCATCTAGATGTAGATTTGATGTGTCCAAACTCAAACATACCAGTTTTGCTTCTATAGTAGCTTCTTATTCCATATCCTCTTCTTCTGTTACTAGTACAATCTCTTGATCATACCTGCTTTTCTCTCTGCGGCACCCCATCAGTTGGCGAGCCCTGTCAACAGTATCTTTGAGGTGAGGCACATGACATTCAGTTTTGTGGGTTCTCTGCTAGATTACCCCTTCATTAACTCTTGACCCTTCTATTATAGTATTTTCCTAGAGGGCTTCTATCCCTCTATCTGTTCTTCATATTATTGACAGGGTGATTTTGATGGCTGTCTTGGTCTGTTTTCCATTGTTACAGTGAAATAACTAAGGCTGGGGCAAAGAAAAGGATTTTACTTAGCTCACAGTTCTGGAGGCTTGAGGGCACGGCCTCAGCACCGACCTGGCTCTGATGAAGGCCTCCTGGGGATAGCTGCTCCATGGAGGGAGGTGTGTGAGAGGAAGTGATCAGATTGTAAGACAGTAAGTAAAAGAGAGACTGGGGCTCCATGAGGACTGAGACAATCCTCCTGAGGGCATTCCTCCAGGTACCCAAGGACCACCCCTAAGCCCCAATTCCTGAAGGTCCCACTACCTTTTAAGCTCACCACCATGGGGACAAAGCTTCTGACACATGAACTCTTGGTAAAAAAACACATCCAAACCATAGCAATGGCCCAATTTGGTTCATTGTCTCTTTCTTTTTTGAAATTCTTCAATACTTCTCCATTTCCTATCCAACTTAGTTCAACTCTAGTTTTATTTTTTTAATTTTTTTTTTTTGCAGTACCGGGGGTTAAACCCAGGGGCATGCTACCTCCAAACTACACCCCAAGCCCTATTTTTTTATTCTTTATTTTGATACAGGGTCTCACTAAGTTGCGGAGGGCCTCACTAAGTAGCTGAGGCTGGCCGCAAACTTGTGATCCTCCTGTCTCAGCCTCCCAAGTACCAGGATTACAGGGGAGCACCACCACACACCACTTCAACTCTAGTTTTATAAAAATAGTAATTTTATTGAGCACATTTTATGACCAGTGTTTTACATATATATTATGTTTATGTCTCCAAAAAGGTTATAAAATGGGCATTATAATATGTCCTTGAGTAGTAAATAGATTTATAAAATATTTCCATTAACTATGAATATGCCATTGATTCAATAACTTTTTAGGTGATAAAGAAACTTGCATTAAATGGACATATTGACCTATAAAATCTTCTTGATATTAAAATAAGAAAAATAAGGTGAATCTTAGAAACAAATAAATAGATTATCCTTCCTATTTTGAAGCAATCCAGTGATCTTTCCAATATAGTATATTCCGTTTCCTTTAACCTATTTCCCTCTCTTCCTCTTCATGTTCCTGACATTTACCAGCTCCTGTGCCCTGGCCTTGATTTCTCCTCTGCCAGGCCTGTGAGTTCTTCCTTACTCCACAAGTCCAAAGACAGGCAGACTTCAAATCCTAGCTCAAACACCTCCTCCTTCATTAACCCTTTCCTGATTCCCCAAATTAAAACAACCTCTTATTCCTCTAAACTGCCATACAGTCTGCACCCTCCTAGAAACTATTCTGTGCATCCTGCACTGAGGTTAGCTGCACTTTTTCTCTCCACTGGAGGATAAATTTATTTGAGATTGTAACTCATGCATCTCTGTGCAACCACCTCCAACACTTATTTCCTGTCCATGCACAAGAAACCAGGCAACTAGGCTAGAGCCTAGCAACTTCTTGTGCATAATAAACTCTTTAAAAATATTTATGGGCTGGGGGTGTAGCTCGTGGTAGAGCACTTGCCTAGCACGTGTGAGGCTCTAGCACTGACAAAATAAAATAAAATTATTAATTAGATGACTAATCAGAACACACTTCGTGGTTTTTCTCTATTATTTATTATGACCAAATGAACACTGATGGCCCCCACACATTTCACAATGATTCAGCCAAGAACTGAGAAGTCTGTTCCAAGAGAAGTTCATTCTCCCATCACAATCAAGTCTCAACTGACAGACCTACACAGCCGCACTTTTGCTAAGCCTTTTTATTTCTGTGTGGCAGGAAAGTGTGCTGAGGATTGAACCCAGGGACATTCTACCTCTGAGGTACACCCCAAGTCCTTTTTAATTTTTTGTTTTGAAACAGGGTCTCGCTAAGTTGCTGAGTGTCTTGCTAAATTGCTGAGGCTGTCCTCGAACCTGCGATTCCCCTGTCTCAGTCTCCCAAATACTGGGATTATGGATGTGCACCACCACACCTGGCTTCAAAACTTTTTTTTAAAGGAGATTCTTTAGCACATAGGCTAAACCCACCTTCCTTTTAAAACTATAAAGTCTTTTTTTTTTTTTTTTGCGGTACCAGGGATTGAACCCAGGGGCATTCTACCTCCGCGCTACACCCCCGGCCCTATTTTTTATACTTTATTTTGAAACCGGGTCTCACTAAGTAGAGAGAGAGAGAGACAGACAGAGAGAGAGAGAGAGAGAGAGAGAGAGCGATTTGAGGCTGGCCGCAAACCTGGATCCTTCGGTCTCCTTCTCCCAGAGTACTGGGATTACAAGCGTGCGCCACCACGCCCGACTAAAACTATAAAGTCTTCTAAACAACAAAGAAAAGAACTGCCCTGTGTGCTGAAGTAGAAATTGTTTGCTACTTTGTTCTGTCACTACCCAAAAGGAAGGGAGTTACTAGAACCCTAAATATGTCTTTGCCCTAACCCTAGCATTTCATAGGAAAGTGTTATAGTTTTGTTTCTAAAAAGTGTTTCACAAGCCGGGCGTGGTGGCGCACGCTTGTAATCCCAGTACTTTGGGAGGCGGAGACCGGAGGATCCGGGTTTGCGGCCAGCCTCAGCTCGCTCTCTCTCTCTCTCTCTCTCTCTACCTAGTGAGGCCCTCCGCAACTTCGTGAGACCCGGTTTCAAAATAAAGTATAAAAAAATAGGGCCGGTATCATCTACCACTAAAACCCTTCATTTACGTGGTCTAGTAAAGTTTGCAAAAATTATTTTAAACACCTTGCTTTATAGGTTATACTGAATCTTTGTGTTCTCTCAGAATTCACTTGTTAAAACCCAATCCCCAATGTGCTGGGTTTGGGAGGTGACATCTGTAGAAGGTGATTATGTTGTGAGGGCAGAACCCTCATTACTGGGATTAGAGCCTTATAAAAGAGACCTCAGGGGTCTCCTTTGCCCCTTCAGCTATGTGAGGATACAGTAAGAAGATGGCTGTCTGTGAACCAGGTAGTATGCCCTCATCATGTACGGAATCTTCTAGTATCTTGATTTTAGACTTCTCACAGCCTCCAGAACTGTGAGAAAGATTTATTGCTAAAGCCACCAGGATATGGCATTTTTGTTATAGCAGCCTAAACTGACAAAGACACATTTTCTCATTTAGTCCTCAAAACAACCCATTGTTAGACATATTAATATACAAGTCTGGCAAGTGAATAAACTGAGGCTCAGAATTTTAGAATCCTTTCCTCCAAGATCACATAGTTAATAAATGGCAGAGGCTGGTTTTAATCCCGATCTCTTCATTCCAAGCCCAACTGTTGTCCATAATACTACAAGGGAATTCATAAGGGAAACTGGTGTTTTACAATATGGGATCATTCGTGGAAGAGTCTGACAAACTGCTATTGTGTCATGACCTTTGAAAAGACACCAGGAGTGAATATTCCAGAAAGCTACAGCGGGACATGCCTAGAATATGTGATTTTAAAATGTGTTTCCTCCGCGTCTTACTGCTTAGGTTCTGAGAATTCTCTATCCCCTCAAACTGCTTCTCTAAGTCCCCCTATTTCTAGCTATCTGGCTAGGAATTCCTGTCATAAGAAAACAAGCAGTTTGTGTCACCTCATATCTCAATTTCTAAAAATCTCCCAATGCCATAAATCCTGATAATGGTGATAAGATGCAAGGGTCCCAGGGCTGGAAGAATGGTTTTTCAGTCTTTCAAAGGAAATAACCCTCCACCTAGTCATACTCTCAAGCAATGTATTGATGTATGAACAGCCACCCCAAAACAGGGAAGACGTGCTGGCAACAAGGCTCAGACCCACCTTGTCTAGCCCCATAGCACTCTTTCATATGGATCCCCTCTGGCCATCTTCCATTCTCTTGCCACCATTGTTAATGTCATTATTTGGTCAATAATTGTTTTAAAGATGAAAGGAGAAATATCGGTTATCAAATCATGCCAAGAAAATCTTACTAACTTATGTTGGTTTGCTAACACTGAGAGGTTTCAAAAAAATTTCACAAATTTATGCTTAATTTTTACGATGATCTTGAAAGATAGACATAATCATTTCTATTTATGAATGAGGATATTGAGCCTCAGCAAGGTTAAGTAACTCACTTAAGATCACACAGCCTTAAAGTAGTGGAACTGGATCCAAACTCTGGTTTCCTACAAACTCTATTCTCTTTTTTCCATCTGCAGTACTTGGGCTTGAACACAGGGCCTCATGCATGGGAGGAAACTGCTCTACCAATAAGTACACCTCCAACCCTTAATTTAATTTAATCTTATTTTATTTTAGAGACAGGTCTTGCTAAATTTCCCAGACTGGCTTCAAATTTATAATTCACCTGCCTCAGCCTCCCAAGTAGCTGAGATTACTGTTGCGCGCCACTGCACCCAGTTTAAAGTCTGTTCTCTTAATGATTCTACTATACTGTTTCTCAGATCTGTTTTTCTGTGATATCAAGATGTAGATGAATTCCAATAGTAAGCATCACATAATAATCTTTGTGTATTATGTTCATAGGAGTCAGGAGATGTAACAAAAGACAAAAAAACAAAAACAAAAAAGTAAAACAAACTTGTCACTGGTTTCCATTTCTTTCTTCCTCCCTGGAATTACTCTTAAATTCTCAGTCCCAACTCTCTACATATATGTCCAACACATTGAAACTTAAAATAAATAAATAAATATTGTTTTAAAGAAAAAACAACTACATTATATGCAGGGCGTGCTGGGATCTACCTGGATGACTGCTTTTCCCAGACTGGTATGAAGCAAACTTATTTACAAAGCGCACAGGGAACAAGCAACCGCCTCTGAACCTGTCTTTCATCAATTCCGGTGGCTCTGGACTATTGACCAATGCCCCAAAGCTGCTCATTTCAAGAAAATATACCCACAACAGCATGCAATGTGGATATCTGGTAATTCTTGGAATGGCTTTGGAAGGTTGAAGGAACACTAAAGAAAGAAGAAACATAAGTCCTGGATATTGGCGGGTACACCTGCTCTGTCTGGGTAGCATGGCATCATCTTTACACAAGATTACTTGTTTAGCAGGGCATGGTGGTACACACCTGTAATCCAAGTACTTGGGAAGCTGAGACAGGAAGATCATAAATTCAAAGTCAGCCTCAGCAACTTAGTGACACCCTGCTTCAAAATAAAAATAAAAAGAGGTGGGAGTGTAGCTCAGAGGTAGAATGCTCCTGGGTTCAATCCCCAATACCAAAAAAAAAAAAAAAAAAACCAACTTTTTTAGCCGGGTGTGGTGGTGCATGTCTGTAATCCCAGTATTTGGGAGGCTGAGACACACAGGTTTGAGGATCACAGGTTTGAGGACAGCCTCAGCAAGTAGTGATACTCTCAGCAACCTAGAGAGATCCTGTTTCAAAATAAGACTAAAATAGGACTGGGGGTGTAGCTCAGAGGTAGAATGCCCCTGGGTTCAATCCCTAGTACCACACACACACAAAAAAAAAAACTTGTTTAAGTAAATACTTTAATGTTCTGATGGGCTTTACCCATATACTTCTATAAAACCGGGGTTGAAAATGGAAAAATTAATACTAACAGTATTGATAAGAAGGACTCATAAAGTTAATACAATTAAATTGAAGATGGAAAGCAGTAGGTAAGCCAAAAGCAGGGAAACTTTCTCCTCCATTGGATGATGGCTTAGCTTCAGCCAAGACTCCGTGTGTCCAGTGGTGAAGGAAAGTAATTAAATTAAAGAACACAAATAAAATGCCAGAAAGATGCAATTAAAGATTATCTCTAAAAGCAAGAAAATGTTTTTAGAGATTTTAAAGCATTTTTTAGTTTCCTGGCACTAGAACTATACTTACAACATGTAAGCCTATTATTTGGTTCTTGCAGATTTGTTCATATTTTCAGGAATGCATTATGTACTGATATACATAGAGGACTGCCTGTACCTAGTTGTTTGTCTCTATCCACATTCATTTAAGGTAAACAAATAAATCGAATGTCAGAATGATGAAGACTGCAGAACACGCAAAAGAAAACTAAAACAACTTTAGACCCAGTAGCTGGGGCCGGCATCCAAATGCCCACATGGGGAAGGGCTAAGGTTCCTGCAGCTGCACACCCACATCCAAGAGA
This sequence comes from Glis glis, assembly GCA_004027185.1. Lineage (NCBI taxonomy): Eukaryota > Metazoa > Chordata > Mammalia > Rodentia > Gliridae > Glis > Glis glis. Next base: position 18,299 of record PVJS01016350.1, read on the forward strand.
GGCGCAAGCACGTTCACACTTAACAGCCTCACTTAACAGACAGCAGCCTCTCCAGGGTTTCTGCCTTTCAGCCTCCCAAGTACTGGGATTACAAGCTGTGCCACCACGCCAGGCTTAACTTCATATTTTAAATCATAGCTAAATAAACACCTTCCAGAGCACAGTGTCCTGCTCCTTTCCCTAGGAATCTCTTGAATTTGGATTTGTCAGTGAGTGCCTAATTCTTGTGTGTGTGTGTGTGTGTGTGTGTTTGGGGATTGAACCAAGGGGTGCTCTACCTACCACTGAGCCACATCCCCAGACTCTCCCCCACCTTTTATTTTTTGTACTGGGAATTGAACCCAGGGGCATCCTATCTCTGAACTACACCCCCAGCCCTTTTATTTATTTCTTTTATTTATTTTGAAACAGAGCCTCACTAAGTTGCTGAGGCTGGCCTTGAACCTGCGATCCTCCTGTTTCAGCCCCCCAAGTGCTGGTATTACAGGAGTGCTCCACCATGTCTGGCTTAGTGAGTGCCCAATTCTGTCCTCAATTTGCAATTTCAGTTTTTGTATTCACTCAGACACCCAGAAGCCCTTTTGGGTGTGGTTTTAACCAGCCAGCCCTGCCTATCTCAATCAGACTTGCTTCCCTCGGTCCTAAATAGAGTGGAGAGGAAATTTCTAGCCACCCACTCACCAGGGGCTACAAGACCTGACTCTCATCCTACAAGCCTCAGGGTGGAACAGGAATCCTTTTAACTACCTGGGCACAGTAGCTGACTATCAGGAAACTGCCTGTGGCCTGCACACATTGCCACACTGTTTACACAGCTGATGGAAGTTTGCCCTGGTTGAGGAATTTGGCTCTAGAGGATTCCCCTTCAAATTCCCGAAGGGCCTGTTCACCCTGTCACACCCGCACAGACGCCTGTGGGGATGCAACAGTAGGTTCATTTTCTAACTTTCTCTGTACACAACTAGAATTCTACACATTTATTTAAAAGTAGGGGGTCAGAGAAGAGCGAGGGGGAGCTACAAAACCTAACGTTATGGGAGATATTTCCAAGAAAAAAATTATTTTAAGTAAAGTCAACAACCCCCTTCCCCTGCCACTCAAACATTCCTCTGCTTCATCCAGCAGCCTAAACTCTGCCCTCCTTTGTAGACACTGAAGCAGAGCCAGGATTCAACTCCTCACAGAAGTGACCCTTTCCAAAGCAGACAGAGAGACGCTCAAAAAGTCAACCAGCTCTTTAAACCAGGCATGGTGGTGCACGCCTGTAACCCCAGCAGTTGGGAGGCTGACAGGAGGATTGTAGGTTTGAGGCCAGCCTCAGCAATTTAGTGAGACCCTGTTTCAAAATAAAAAATAAAATGGGGCTGGGGGTGTAGCTTGGAGGTAGAACCCTCCTGGGTTCAATCCTCAGTAAAACACACACACATACACATACACACACACACACACACACACACACACACACACACCAACCCTCAAAGCAGAGAGGAAAGAAGCAGCAAAACAGAGGCCTTAACATTCCTCTTTAACATTTAGAGCCCTCCTATTAGCAAAGGGAAAGAAAATACCAGCTGATGATTTTTATCATGACAGTAAGACAGGAGAGGTAATAAGATGGAAAGAGTCATTTCCTGAAACCCTTTATACTTTTTTTTAAAGATAAGGATCGGTGTTCATTCTTTTAATTATTAAAGTGCACTAGAAATGGCAGTAAACTACTGATCTCCCCACATCTTGCTACCCACTGCATGGCAGAGCAAGCCAACCCTGGCAGGGGTGGGGCCTGCTTTTCCTCTCAGTGAATGACCTCTTTCACTGGGAAAATTGGTCAGGAAACAACTCCATTTGAAAAAGAGGCCTATAGGAGATGTAAATGTGTATCCAAAATGTTCCCTTTCTTAATTTCCTTCCTTTGCTCCTAGTTTTCTCCTTGTGTAAATAATTAATCGTCTCAAATAAATTCCATCTAAATACATTCATTCTAAAGGGGAAAAGGAGAAGGAGGGAAGGAGAAGCAGATCTTCCCCTATATCCCCCACTTCTTTCCTTTTGGGGGCGTGGCAAAGTAAAATCTCAAGTTCAAGAGCTTAGGTTTTGCGCCAAACACTCTGAATTTGACTGAATCTGCTAAATGACTGTGTGATTTGGGGGAAATCACTTCCATCGCAATTTCCTTATTTGTATCAATGTCCTTCCTTATAAAATGGGAACGAGAGTAGTTCCAGATTTCTGGGGTGGTTGTGGAGATTAACATCCTGAACCTTGAATAGCATCTAAATCAAAGCAAGCACTCAGTAAAAGTCCATGGTTAATTGTTTGCTCTGGTTTTCATGTGTCCCTGAAAAAAGCAGGTGGTGGAAACTTGTCTCCGTGGTGAATATCAAGAGGTAGGAACTTTCAGAGGTGAGTGGGCCAGGGGAGCTCTGCCATCATTGTAGGAGTGGCCACAGGATTTATGGAGGGAGTGGGTTCCTTAGAGAGAGATGAGTTCAGCCCCTCTTTGCCTCTTTCTTGCCTCGGGTCTTCTGCCACTGGATATCACAGAAGAAGGCCTCTCTAGATGTCAGCGTCTTTGTATTGTACTTCTCAGCCTCCAGAGCTGTGAGCCAACAGATTTCTGTTCATTTCAAACTGCCAGTCATTGATATTCTGTTACAGCAGCACAGAACATACTAAGACATTATTATTGCCCTTTCTATTTCAGCACTGATTCAAAGCAGACCACACACACAAGAACAGAGAGCAAACAACACAGACCAGAGATAAAAGTCACATACAGAATACTTCTAAACTAGCCAGGCATGATAGTGTGTGCCTCTAATCCCAGTATTTGGGAGGCTGAGACAGGAAGATCACAGGTTCAAGGCCAGCCTCAGCAACTTAGTGAGGCCCTCAGCAACTTAGTGAGACCCTGTTTCAAAATAAAAAATAAAATAAGACTGGGAGATATATAGCTCAGAGGTAGAATGCCCCTGGGTTCAGTCCCCAGTAACACACACACACACACACACACACACACACACACACACACACACAGTTCTAAACTCTTACTGAAGCAGAAACAAATGAAAGTCAATATAATCATCCTTTTGTTAAAAGTCTAAACATAATATTATCCTTGTGAGTATTTACAGGCGTATGCATTGTAGGAGGTGGGGGAATTGTCTTTCTGTGTACATGATAATAGGCCAAGCTTTATCTGAGAAATTAAGGAGAGCTTAGAAAAAAAGCAATTTAAAAACAGTGAAATATTAAAAAAAGGAGAAAGAAATGTTTCAAAAAGAAAAGATCAGTGAATAAGCAACAAACTAACCTCATGTTCAGCTGATCTCCATAATAATGCTGGTGTTTGGGGACAGGAATAACCTCATATTATAGGCTTTCAGAGATTCGGGAAGGGAGCTGCACTATAAATTATATGTACTCAGGGTATTGAGTTAGATCCACAGTGTAACTCAATCTCTGCCCTTATCCATCTCAGAAGATCCAGCTCAAACCCTTCCCCATCCTTCAGAAGAGAAACATGGCCTTGAGATTAAGAGCAAAGGGGCCAGAGTGGAGAAAACCCAGTGGGAATACCAGGACACGACTCGCCAGCCGTGTGTTAGCAGGCTGACAGCCTCGCTGAGCCTCAGTGTCCTCATCTGAACAATGGGGCTATTAGTAGTGCCTGCGTCAGTGAGCTGTGTGAGCGTTCAGTGTGAGGACACAGCTGGGGATAAAGATAAAATCTCCCACCATGAGCAGCATCAGACAGAGCCTAGTGTAATCACTGATGTTACAGATAAGAACACTAAGGTCTAGAGAGGTTGTGACTAGACCAAGACCACCCAGTGGATTTGTGAGAACCTAAATGAAAGCATAAATTTTTGATTCCCAATTTAGTATTTTGGTGCTAAACGTGCTTCCTGCTCCACAGAGCTTCAAAAACCCTCTTCCACATAGGTTTTGCCCTTTTCTGTGCATCAGTCACATTTTCAACCAGTATCACCAGTACAACACTTAGATGCTCTCTAATTATAAATGTGTTTCCTCAACTACCTTAAGTTCCTTGAAGTGCGGGGTGTGGTGGTGCACATCTGTAATGACAGTACTTGGGAGGCTGAGACCGGAGGATTGTAGGTTCAAGGCCAGTCTCAACAACTTAGCAAGGCCCTCAGCAACTTAGTAAGACCCTGTTTCAAAATAAAAAATAAAAAGGGCTGGGGGTGTGGCTCAGAGGTAGAATGCCCCTGGGTTCAAATCTCCAATAGTCCCCCCCCTAAAAAAGGTCCTTGAAATGACAAAAGGGGCTTAGCATGTCTTCTGTCCAACAGTGTCTACTCAAATGCTGGGCACATAATTTTGTCAATTGTTAAGAGTTGTTTCTTTAGGAAGAAGAGTTTACTCTGAAAATTTATTACTGTAAGGAAGATTTTGATCAGTGAGTTGTCCAGCTCTGCAGAAGATTAGACCATAGAAAATGGGTTTTCAATAGTTACAAAGAGACCCATCAAGAATTATCTGCAAAGGAATTTAAACAGGAATATTGGAACAAAGAAAGTTCAAGACTCTCTCCCCATGTACGTATTTTTCTAGAATAAATAGTCTATTTTTAGACAAAAAGAGCTTGACACAGGCCATTAGGAACTCCTAACCTGGCATCTGTAAACCCTGAATGTTGTAGTTATTGCTAAGGACCTTCACATTTCTTTGCACATCAAACATAATGAAAGAATAATGTCTTGTGCCTATATGCGATATTTTTTTCTCCAAATGCATGTGAAGAAACATACCTATTCTGATTTACAAAATACAATTTCTTTAAAAGCATTGTGGATTTTGTTGTAACTTTTGTCCATTGTGTAGTTTTTAGTCAATCAATGAAAACAGTAGATCACACTGTTGAGCATTTATGGGGATTATTTTATTTACTTTTCATTATACCAGGAAGGAGGTACAATCACTATCTTCATCTTACAAAAAAGAAACTGAGATTTGGTTTTACAAGCAATAAGGTGGAACCTAACTCCAAAGTTTATACTGTTTTTACCCAGTTTAGGGCCACTTTCTAACTGACCGGTGTAAAACATTTTACCTATTTTCATCCATGTATTCATGTAGAGGAGTTAGGTGTTTATCCATGAAATTTTATGTCTAAAAAATGATTCTCTGCTTAGCATGAGCAAGATCCTGGGTTCAATCCCTAGTGCCAATAAATGAATGAATAGATAGATAAATAAATAAATAAATAAATAGTCTCATGTCTTCAAGGTTTCATAATAACACAAACTAAGTTATAAGTGACCCCCAGAATGATGAGCTCTATAACTTTAGATAGGCCAGATGCTCAGAACCAAGGGATTCAACTAGCTGATCTCTAGGAATAGCTCTAAGCTTTAAGTTCTATTATTCTATCATTGAGATTACTATATTTACATTTACAAAATGGATTTTGTGGAATTCTGGTCCTAAGAGCTGCCTCACAAAGTTTCCATGGTGAAACAAGTTTGAGAAACACCATCCACTAAAATACCACCATACACAAAAGAGGATATCTTCTTTTGAAGATTAATGGTTACATATTCACATATTAAAAGCTCTGAAAAGTCACGCCAGAGCACTGGATCACCCAAAATTAAACAGATTCTCGACTTGTAACATTTCTCAGAAAGAAAATTTTTTGTTTTGTGTAGCCCACAAATGTTTGGACATGACACCCCTTTTGAACATAATCATTCCATAGAACTAGTTTTTTTTAGAACATGCTTAGGTTATAACTCAGTTTGGGCTGTTAAGTCATTTCTGTATACATGGTAGTCTATGAAAAGTGACCCTTTGAGATTCTTCCAGAAGCTACCATTTTATTATAGTATTGGCTTTCATAATGCTCCTTAGTAGATAGGTATATTTATCTAAGGCTTATATAGACTGCTAATTTTTTTTGTCTCTCTTCAAGTATGGAGTAAAATTTTTATAACAATGTCAGAGCTAAACGACTCCAAAGGTTATGTCCCTCCATTCTCCAAAATCCATTCTTGGCTATTGATTCTCACACTTTACCATCATCAGAAACACCTGGAAGTCTTGTTAAAAGGAAGATTGCTGAACTCAACCCCCAGAGTTTCTCCAGTCAGTAGATCAGAATGAGGCCCGAGAATTTACTTTAACAGGGTCCCAGGTAATGCTAATGCTGCTGGATGGGGACTAAACTACTCATCCAGATCTCTTGTATTAGGTTTAATTATGAAGCGGAACATGGAAGACACCTGTTTGATTTCTTCGTTCATCATCAAAGACTTCGTTCATCTCTCTTGCTTTCCGTAAGCCTGACTCTTAGCTAGTTAGTCAAATATCAGTGGCATTTTCCTATGCTTTAGTTTTTTTACTTAAGAACATTTTCAAGCTGGGCGTGGTGGTACATGCCTGTCGTCCCAGTTTTTGGGAGGCCGAGACAGCCTCAGCAACTTAGCAAGAACCTGTATCAAAATATAAAATAAAACGGGCTAGGGTGTAGCTCGGATGTAGAATGCCCCTGGGTTCAAGCCCCAATACCAAACCAACCAACCAAATAAACAAACAAACAACTTTCTCAAAAACTTAAGGAATCAGAGAGGAGGAAAAGAATTAGAAGAATAAAGAGTTTTTGATCAAACTTTAATAGAAGGAGATAATCTGAAAATATTCAGCATTCATCTATTTAATAGTTAATCTCTCATTTTTCATTGTAGTGTGGGTTAAATTTCAGTAGAATGAATTTATTCTTCTTGCTTCAGAGGAGTGATTAAGCAATAGTTCGTAAGGGTAAGTGGACATGTTTCACATCCCTGGCACTTGGGCTGGGGCTCCATTCACTGGGACCCACCCCTCTTCCAGACCTTTAATTTCTATAGTAGAATATTCTATAATGCCAGAGAATCTATAGTGTCATGGGCTCTTTAAAATAATGGTGACAGTAAATGTAGCTACAAAGTCAGGAAATCTTGGCAGGCCTGGCATAATAGATGTGTTTGCAGCAAATTGCAAGTCAAATTACCATCAATTGGATCTCATTTACATATTCTAATTTTAGATATACCCAATTGACACAGCTTCCTAACTTTTTTTTTTTTGTGGTACTAGGGATTGAACCCAGGGGTATTCTACCTCCAAACTACAACCCCAGCCCCATTTTTTAATTCTTTATTTTGAAACAGGGTTTCACTAAGTTGTGGATCACTAAGTTGCTGAGGCGGACCACGAACTTGAATCCTCCTGTCTTAGCCTCCCAAGTACTGGGATTACAAGCATATGTCAGCATGCCCGGCTTTTCCTAACTTTTTAGTTTGAAATTTTTGCTTTTTTTTTGCCCCTCCCAGACCTACTGATCTGTCAGGAAAGCAAGGATAGAAATTAATCTTTCCTGAGCATCTTCTAAGGGCTACATCATTTCATCTATACCAAATCTGTGACAAGGGTTTGATCAAAAAAAAAATAAAAGTGGAGGCCCTGAGAGTTTTTTTTTTTTTTTCGGTCACAAGGATGTGGCAGTGTTAGGATATAACCCAGGCATGGCCACTCCAAAGCTACTCCCCTTTCACCCCACTTCACCAACTACTCTGCTCCAAGTCCAAGTGATCCTGACCTAGAATAGAGGAGCTCTGCCTTTAAAGGACAGCTGGAGGCAAGAATTCTTGGTATTGTAAGGAATGTTACAAAGTCCTACCTTTTTATTTCTTGCTTGGGATATTCAGTGGGCTTGTTAAACAATAGTCTAAGCCAGGCATGGTGGTGCACGCCTCTAATCCCAGTACGTGGGAGGCTGAGACAGGAGGATTGCAGGTTAGCAGCCAGCCTCAGCAATTTAGAGAGGCCCTCCAAAACTTAGCGAGACCCTGTTTCAAAATAAAATAGGGTTGAGGTATAGCTCAGAGGTAGAATAACCCTGGGTTCATTCCCCAGTACCACAAAATTTTTTTTAAAAAATGTTTTAGTCAGAAGGATGCAAAATGTTACACCTTTATAGACTATTGGTTTTTGTTGTTTTGTCTTGTTTGCAGTACTAGGGATTGAATTTAGGGGTGTTCTACATTTGGCTACACTCCCAGCCCTATTTTATTTTTCATTTTGAAACAGAGTCTCACTAAGTTGCTAAGGGCCTTGCTAAATTGCTGAGATTGGCCTTGAACTTATGATCCTCCTGTCTCAGTCTCCTGAGTACTGGGATTAGAGGCGTGCACTACCATGCCTGGCTTGGTCTATGGTTTAATAAGCCCACTGAACATCCCAAGCAAGAAATACAAAGATAGGACGTGGAGGCTCTCCATAAGTGCAGAGACACTACCTGGAGGCTTACAAAGGCACTCGAAGCCTCTGCGCCAGCCTCCGTGAAAGCAGCAACAACTTAGCAGCTCTGACCTGGTCATAAAAAGCAGCTCATAGCAGGGCTCTCTGTACAAAGGAAAACATCCCTTCTCCCCAGGCTCTGAAACCCCATGCAAACAACCTTCTCCCAAGGAAGCCGCTCTGCCCACGGAGCATTCTTTAGGGCTTAGTACACATATACGTTGAGTTCCCTGCTATTATCCACACAATATCAGGAAGGGTTTTATGAATGTGTGACCTTGGGTTTTAAAAAGGAGACCACAGAAGTTGACAATGACCTAAACTACCCATGAATGTCAGCCTTTCAGAGAATGAATCCAGGGGCCGACACAGGGCTGCTCTGCGCTCCGAAACCAGGCAAGCAATTGCCCGTTTTAATAGTTGCTGGGGTGTGAGAGACACAGCAATTGGGCTGCTCATGGTTCCTCTGGGAGACAGTTTGTTAGAAATAAACAAGGCTTGTGAATGGAGCTCTACTACTCTGGGATCTGCTGGTTTTCACTGGCTGATTTCCCAGCTTACTTTGGTAGCTTTATGTCAACAGAAGCCCAGCTTCTTCTGAACAGACTTAAACACCACTGTTCTGCACAGAATGGTTCCAACCCCTGCTCATTCCGAGGGCCAGGCTTTCTAGATCAGAAACAGACCAATGTAAGTAAAATGAAGTTCCTCTTTCCCTTCTTTCAGGTAGCATTTACTGATCATCTATTATGTGCCAGGGCCTATGAGAGACACCATGTGCAATGATAAGAGTGGTCTGCACCCTCACAGGCTCAGTCTAATGCACAGAATAACATGACCCTACAAGGGACAGGTTTTAATAATAGAACATCATAGGAGATCGGAAGGCAGTAGCCTACCGCATGGTGCTTCCCAGAGGTGACATTGCAGTCGGGTGTTAATGGATGACTAGAGACTGACTTAAGCCAGAGAGATGATTCTGTGTAGTGTGATGGAGCATGGTTCAGGGAATGGTGTGAAGTTCTGTTTGGTGGCCGCAAAGAGGTTGAGGGCATGCTGGAAGAAACAGCTGAGAGTCAAGACCTTCTTAGCTAGGGCAAAGGGGAGTGGAGTGAGAAATTAAAGGTTTCCAGGGCTGCTGAGGCATTAGATTTACTGAAATAAGGAGATGGGAGATGGGGTGGTATGAAAGTCCAAGGGATGACTAGTCTTGCCCATTATCTAATCTGAATCCATCTAGACAAGTCTTTACTAAAGGAAAGTGCAAGTGGTGAATGATACCAGTTTAAGGCATAATCTCTAGAGAAAGAATCACTGCTACCATGTGTCTTATAGATGAAAAGAGAAAGCTCTCTCCTTTTCATTCAATAGGATACATTACTCCCCTACTGTCTTAGTCCATTTCCTGATGCTATTAAAAAATACTTGAGACTGAGTAATTTATAAAGAATCAACGTTGCTGGGCGTGGTGGCGCACGCTTATAATCCCAGTACTTGGGAGGCTGAGACGGGAGGATCCGGGTTTGCGGCCAGCCTCAGCAACTTAGTGAGGCCCTCTGCAACTTAGTGAGACCCTGTTTCAAAATAAAGAATAAAAATAGGGCTGGGGGTGTAGCCTGGAGGTAGAATGCCCCTGGGTTCAATCCCCGGTACCAAAAAAAAAAAAAAAAGAAGAAGAAGAAGAAGAAGAAGAAGAAGAAGAAGAAGAAAAAGAAGAAGAATCAACGTTTACTTGATTTGTGATTCTAGAAGCTGAGAAGTCCAAGAGTGTGGAGCTGGCATCTGCTGGGCACCTGGCAAGAGCCTCTTGATACATCATGGCATGGCGTAGGGTATCACATGGAGAGAAAGAGCAAGCACACTAGTTTGGTCTCTCTTCTTCTCCTTGTATAGCCACTAATGCCAGCACAGGGACCCTACCCTCATGACCTTATCTAAGCTAATTACCTCCCAAAGGCCCCACCTCCAAATACTATTAATGCATGACTTTGGGGATTATTTTCCTACACATGAATTCTGAGGGACATACCCAAACCAAAGCACCTACATATACTGGTTATCCTTGTTTTTTCTAGAATCTTTGCTCTTCACTGCATACACATTACTATAGTCATCTTAAAACACAGCTTAAAAACCTGGCTTCTCAGTGGCTATATAAAGCCCAAGTCCTTTAGCAGTCTACACTTTTCTTCACACAATCTATCTTTCTCCACTTCTGTGCTTTTGCTCATGTAGGAATCACATGCCATTCTCCTTATACTCAATCTGTCAAAATTCTCCTTGTCTATCAGTGTCCAGCATAAGGGCCACCTCTTTAATGAAGCCTCCTTAGTTATTCTTGTCATGATTACTTCTTCCTCTCTGACCCGTATCATCTTATTGATTCCAACTAAGCCCTGTGAACTCTGCTTTGTCTTTTAGGTGGTCTATGGGAAGTTTCTTTAGAGTGGACATCTTAGCTAGGTGGAGGGAAAAGAAAGGAGAGGGAAGGGAAGGAAGGGGCTTGGCTTTTGAGCCATAGACATGATTCAGGCATTCAGAGGCAGTTGAGCAGCAGTAAGAGAGAAAGGCTAAAGGTCAACGTAGTCGATTATATTTTCCAAAGATAGCCTCAACACTATTCCCTAGGCTCTTCTACAATGTGACCTTCCACCAGGAAATGGAACCAATTTTCCTTTCCTTGAATCTGGGATAGCTTTATGATTTTCTTATAACAAATAGAATGCTGCAGAGGTAATGCCGTTCAACTTTTGAGGCTAGATCAGAAAAAACCATGTAATTTCTTCCTTGTTCTTTTGGGGTAATTGCTCTGGTATCAGCCACCATATAAGATAACCAACCACCTGGAGACTGTGGTGCTGAGAAGACCGTGTGTAGACACTCTAGCAGAAAGTCCCAGCTGAGCTCACACTTCTAGCCATCTTGACCAAAGTACCAGATGCATGAGAAGAATCATCTGGACTCTCTCGTCCTACCCAGCTGCCAGCTGACTACCAAGTGACTGCAGTTTCTCCAGGAGGAGGAGAATTACTGAGAGAGAGCTTGCCCAAATTGCAACCCACAGAATCCATAGATGTGATTCAATGGATGCTGTTCTAAGTTACTAAGTTTGGTGATAGTTCTTTATAAGGTAGTAAATATGAGAAAAGCAGGGGATGAATCTCTGACCTTGTCTTTTATTCCTAAAGCTAACCAGACTTCTGAAACAGTCATGATCACTAGACAGTTCAAGTTAAAAGCTTCTGGGATCTCCTGAAAACACGTAGGGTGTTTGGTGAGAATCAGGGAGTGACTTGGTTCCTTTACTAACCAGCATTTGCGTCACTGTGACCAAAATCCCTGACAAGAGCAACTAAAAAGGAGGAGAAGTTTATTCTGGCTCATGCTTTCAGAGGTTCACTCCATGGTCGGCAGGTTCCAAGGCAGAAACATCATGGTGGCAGCACAGCGTGACAGAGGCAAGCTTCTCAACTCATGGTGACTGGAAGTAGGGGATGGGCCGACAGATATAGTTCTCAAGTCTGTGCCCCCAGTGACCCACCTCCTCCAGTCACGTCTCACCCCCAAATCTTGCTGCATTGCAGACAAGGCTTCAACACACAAGCTTTTGAGTGGACACTCCAAATCTAAACCATAACGGTTTAGATATCTTATCTTTAATGTAACTGAGCCTGGGGCCAGAAGTGATTGGGGATCCAAAAGTTACCAGCAAAGGGCAGTACTGCTGCCCTAACCATAGTAGGGTCCCCTTATAGGCCTGCAGGCATGCGCTGCACTTGTAAAAGCACAAAGTAGAGTCCAGAGGCCTGAATAGATCCTTCATGCCTGGCAAACAGTAGAGACTAGAGGTTTGATAAATATTTACTATATAAATTGACTGAGTCCTGGGACTGTCAGCAATATTGGTGATACTGTGTACTGTACCACCCGTGGTGGCCACTGAGGGGTCCCAGGTGCCATAATGAACCTGTGTTGGATACGTGATGCAGATCTGGACTCTCCTCCCTTCTGAGACATTTTATTCAGAGTGCTTGAAGGCTGGAGAGTTGGAGCCATCCTGCTGCATGCTCTGTGGAGGACTTCGTAAGGATTCTGGCTGGGAGTCATACGTCTTGTCCTCATGAGGTAACCCAGCTCTCGGTGCCTGTCATCTTAGCTTGAAGGCTATGCTTGTTGCTCACATAGTGTTTACATTTCTCTTCCCACCATTCCATGGAACTTGTTAGCTAAATGTTACCAACAATAGGTTCCCCTAGTAGTTTTCAACGATTATTTTGAGCACTAGATGAACCCTTACTCTTTTCTGAGCTCATAATAGTTTCTTTTTCCTAAGGATCGTATTTAAGATCTCTCATACTGATTTAAATCTACTAATGCCTGAAGGAGAGACAGACTCAAGACCACTATACAGGCCTTCATAGTTTTCCTGAAAAGGAAAACATGAGATTTCCCATCTCTAAAGTGGCTTTCTTCTCCTGAAAGAAGATATCAGTATTGTGCCCTGTATTTTCATAAGGCCTTTCACATTCTTATGCAAGGAACATTTTTGAAGCCATAATTCTGCCTGAGAATGTGCTTGAAGTTAGTTTTTTACTAGAGTTAAGTGTGTGTTGTGGCTTACAAATAGCTGGAAATTTTCTTTAGCCAAGTATCTTATTTTCCTTAAATTGACAACAAATTGCATAATTTTCAAGATTGTAACTGTGCCTATTTCCATCATATAAATATTAGGTTTCTTTAGTCCACAAAAGAAGTCTCAACTTCATCTCTGCTTTTAGAAATTTACTACACTGTAACTAAAATGTTAAACAAAAGGACCTTTCACTAAAGAATTCAGGCAAAGAAAGCCCTGGATTAAAACAAATGGAGATACTAACTTCAGAGCCAGACAGAATCAATGGTTTTTGGGTTAATTTTGATTTGGGAAGACTAATGAAGACTGATCACTCAGCAGGAGCCGGGATCGGTGATGTCAGTCACTCCTGTCACGCACTGCAGTGCCTCAGAGTGCCTGACTTGAGTCAACACCTTCCCTTTCCCAAGCGTTTCCCAATATTCCTGACTGCAGGCACACACACCAGTTAGTCTATTAATAGACCTATGCGTGTTAATTAATATGTACATTGTTATTTAAATGTTTAAGAGGGACTGCTAGGTCACTTTTTAATGACATGTTAGGCTCCATTATGCAATCATTTGAAGCTAAATTAGGGAACCAGGCAGCGCATTTTTCAGTGGTTTATCTGCAACTTTGTGCTCTAAGTTCCTTGAGGGCAGGAGCTGGGTGTGATTCATCGTTGAATGTTTCTTGGTTTCGGGCACAGTGCCTTGCACACAGAAGTGACACAGTAAATAGTTTTGGAATGAATGAAAAGAAGCCTCCTTGAATAGGAAGGAGTGGATTCAGCTCGAAGGTATAGACCGGCTTTCTCACAACCATGTGATTTAAGAAACATTTGTGTCTCAAAAGAAAATTTTAAAAAAGGTTGGGGATGTAGCTCAGTGGTAGAGCATCCCTGGGCTCAATTCCCCATACCAAACACACACACACACACACACACACACACACACACACACACATTTGGCAGGCATTTCCATGTATTTATTGTCTCTCAGCCAGATGTCAATAAGCTTATTGTATTAATTGATCTTTTAAAAAGACTTTCAATTCATCCCAGGTTTTCTGAATCTCTAGTTTATACACATACACATACATGTGCCAAATTCATTTAAGAGGGCCCATGGTTTTAATATATCTTCATCCACCTACCTCATTATTCTCAAAGCTATATTTGGGGAAGAGGGGGTGGGAGTATATCTAAAATATCAGTTTCTTCAACTGCAGCCAGAAATGCCCATACCTCCTCTATAGACCTCAGAGTGGCTAATGCATCTGACATGGATGAACCTATTGACCCAATTTCTTGTGTTTGCACAAAAATTCAATGTTTGTCTTTACAAACAACTCACCCTTAATCATGAAGCGTAACTTAGAAAATGAAAAGTCAACATGAGCTTGTAAAACCTAGAGTTGGTCTATGAGAAAGAGGACTGCCATGCACGGAGGTGCATACCTGTAATCCTAGTACTTGGGAGGCTGAGACAGGAGGATCGCAGGTTCGAGGTCAGCCTCAGCAACTTAGGCCCTTGACAACTTAGTGAGACTCTGTTTCAAACTAAAAAATTAAAAGTGCTGGAGGTGTAGCTCAGAAGGTAGAGTGCTGCTAGATTCAATCCCCAGTAGCCTCCCCAAAAGATAGGAAATTAAGAATTCTTGACCAGAAATATTTACACCTTCCTCGTGCTATTAACAATATGGCAGTGAGGTAAAATTCTCCATAATGCTACTTATCTTGGCATGTCTTTGAACATTCTATTGATACACTTTTCATCAAAATGACTTAAAGGCACCCAGGATTGAAAAATGTGCTAACCACCCTCCAGCTCCCTGCATGTCCTCAGCAGGGCTGTGACTGGCAGGTAGCACAGAAGGCGCGCACAGGCGGGGGCTGCTGCCCTCCCCCCCCCCCGTCCTGAGAACCGGAGCCAGAAAACGTTCCTCCTCGCCGCTGGTTCTTTGATCTCTCACACTCTATTTTTAGAACTCTTCTTTCCAACATCCTCTGCCCCACTGCCATGACCTTTCATGACACACTTCTCCTGGTGGTTATTTTGGGATCATATTCCTTTCCCAAAGTATTACTCCAGCTAGAATTAATGCATGAGGTAGATCAGCATAAGTCCTTGCTTGAAAAAGTACCCAAAGCACATGTTCCCACATGAGGGGGAGCGAGCTGGGGTCCAAAGCACAGATACATCATCCATATTTTTAGTCATCAAAGCATTCTAGAAGGACTGCTTAATTAATTAGATGCCACAATCTCCTAAGACAGCATTATCTAGCTACAGAATCCAGGCACATGGCATTAAATAATGTGTCCAGCACGACTAAAGGGGTGTGTGTGTGCAGTGGGGGGGTGTAAGGGACAGAGAAAAAGAAGACATAACTATAAAGGAAATATAGGATTTATTACTTCAGATTTCTTTTTCAGACTCTCTCTCTCCCTAAATCTACAAACCACACATAATAATTATCAGTGTCTACAATGAGAAAAGGTCAGAGAGATCAAGTATGTTCAGCATTCCTTGGGAAAGTATTGCTACATAGGAAAAACAATTTTTTAAGGAGAACCAAAGCTTCCTCACTAGAAATAAGACCAACATCAAGATCCAGGAGGAAATCTGTCTTCAGTGAAGAGACAGGAGCTATCTTCTATGTGTGTCACTATATCTCCTGTGTCAAAAACTGTGGTAACTAAATAGCTACATTAATTAGATAGCTTGGTATAACATAACAGCTAATCTTTATCGAGCACTTGGTGGGTGGCTAACAAACACTGTTCTTCAAGTTCTGCATAAATTAAAGCATCGAACGCTTACAATAATCCAATACGTTCTCATATTGTCCCAATTTGAGAGAGAAGGATACTGAAGTGTAGAAGGCTAGAGATCTTGTCAAATAGTGCTTAAATGAGCAAGCCAGAAGGCAACCACCGGCACTTTGGGATACAGAATTTATGCCCGGAGAGTGAAGAAATGGGTTTTCTGCCTTTGCTACGTTCATGAAAAACGTGAAGAGAAGAACTGAATTTTGTATTATGGGTTAAATTGTAATTCCCCCTACCCCCAATTCACATATCGAAGACCTAGCCCCTAGTACCTCAATGTGACTGCATTTGGAAATAAGGTCTTTAAAGAGATAATTAAGTTAAAATGAGGTCATTAGAGCTAGTCACTGTGGTGCACATCTATAATCCCAGTACTTGGGAAGCTGAGACAGGAGGATCACAGGTTCGAGGCTAGAGTCAATAACTTAATTAGAGCCTCAGCAACTTAGCTAGACCATGTTTTGTTTTGTTTTGGTACTGGGGATGGAACCCAGGAGGCTTCTACCTCTGAGCTACACCCCTAGCCTGATTTTATATTTTTTTATTTGGAAACAGGGTCTCACTAAGTTGCTGAAAGCCTCACTAAGTTTCTGAGGCTGGCTTTGAACCTGTGATCCTCCTGTCTCAGCCTCCCAAGTACTGGGATTACAAGTGTGCACCACCACACCCATGTTTCAAAATAAAAAATAAAGCCGGGCGTGGTGGCGCACACTTATAATCCCAGTACTTGGGAGGCAAAGACAGGAGGATTGCAGGTTCAAAGCCAGCCTCGGCAACTTAGCGAGGGTCTCAGCAACCGAGTGAGACCCTGTTTCCAAATAAGAAATAAAGTCGAGCTGGGGTGTAGCTTGGAGGTAGAATGCCTCTGGTTTCAATCCCCAGTACCAAAAAATAAAAAATAAATAAAAAGATAAAAAATAATAAATAAAATCGGTCCGGGAGTGTAGCTCAGAGATAAAATATCCCTGGGTTCAATCCCCAGTACCCCTCCCCACACACACACAAATGAGGTCATGTTGGCCCTAATCCAACATGACTGGTGTCCTTATAAAAGTGGAAGGTTGGGCACAGATACATATGAAGACACAGGGAGAGGACAGCTATCTGCAAGGCAAGGAGAGAAGCCTCGGAAGAAACCAACCCTGCCGATACCTTGATCTTGGACTGCTAGTTTCTGGAATTGTGAGAAAGTCACTTTTTATTTTTTAAGCCACCCAAGCCATGGCTTTGTTATGGCAGCCCTACAAAACTAATACATGCAGTGTGAAAAATGTCTAAAAAAAAAGGAGCCAAGGAAAATGCACTTGGTCCAAATTAGTCAAAACAAATAAAACCAATCCAAAATAGATAGCTGTTTCCGTTCTGTGGATGTCAGTTGACCAGTTACACAACTTTCACAAGGTCCCACCTAGGTGGATGTGCGGTCAGTGCATTCCTTTCAAGGGCCCAGACAGCTCCCTTCCCAGCAGACCCCTGATGAATACAGAGACGGCAGTGCGCCTCCAGCCGTGGTCTGTGGTGAGCAGATGGTTTCTATGTTTATAGATGTTCTTGCCCTCAGGTATTTCCATGCTCTGAGTAAAGCCCTTTCTTTTCAATACATGCATTGATCAGATGCCTCGTATTTTACAATGAAAGTTTTTGAACTTATACTAAAAGTAGCATAGAAGTTATTCTAAAAGAAAATGATGAGAACATAAAATCATCCATAATTCCATTATCCAAAGAGAAATGCTAATAACATATGAAAATGAGATCTCGATTTGCATAGAATTTTTTGCTTGACTTTTTGTTCAATTAACATTGGTTTGTGAGCTTTTTTACAAGTCATAAAATAGTCTTCAAAACTTGAATCTTAATGACTGCTTAATTCCTTCTAAGAGATAAACTATAATTTATCAAACTCAGTGCTAGCAAGGGCATTGAAAAGTAGGCACTCTCTTCCTCCTCCTCCTCCTCCTCCTCCTCCTCCGCCTCCTCCTCCTCCTTCTTCTTCATGCTGGGGATGGAACCTAAGGTGTCATGCATGCTTAGGCAAGCACCCTACCATTGAGCTACACCACCAACTTAGGCAAGCAGTCTTCTAAATTGTTGGTGGAAGTATAAAATACTATGATTCAGGAGAACTTTGACATTATATGTCAATATTAATAAAAGAATCTACTGGGCGTGGTGGTGCACACCTGTAATCCCGGTACTTGAGAGGCTGAGACAGAAGGACTGCAGGTTTGCAGCCAGCCTCAGAAACTTAGCAAGGCCCCCCTCAACTTAGTGAGACCCTGTTTCAAATTTTAAAAAAGAAGTAAAGTAGGGCTGGAGGTGTATCTCTGAAGTAGAATGCCCCTGGGTTCAATCCCCAGTGCCACAATAAATACATACATACATACATACATACATACATACATACCCATTGCTCCGTAATGGAAAGTGTAAGAAAAGTATTTATGTGTAACTGGCCTTTTCAGTGAAGTTGTCCCCAACCATCTCATTTTAAATCACATGCCTGACTTTTGACTTTGACTAGTAGAATAAAGACCTCAGTGACTTCCTACGTCACTCAGTAGAGACGTCAGTAGGGTCCCATCTTACACAGAGGGCTAAACTGTCTCTTGAGTGAAGTTATTCTAGTTCTGACCTAGAAAAGCTTAAAAACAGGTCTTGAATGGGTCAAACTGATCTGCATGTAACTAAACTACTTGACAAAACAAAGCTCCACACTATTTTTTTAAATCAAGAAACTCAACAACGTAAAATTCATAATACTCAGCTTCTAAGATAAAACTACTAGACATGCCAAGAAGCACAAAAATATGATCCCAGAGTAAACAGAAATGTGAATCCGTAGAAACAGACCTGGAAATGACAGAGATAATGAGACTAGAAGATAACATTTAAACAGCTATTATAGCTAGGTACACAAATTTAAAGTAAAATGTAGATAAAATGAGAAGTAGAAAATCAAATAGAATTTCTAAGGAAAAGTGTATAATATCTGAAATTAAAAATCTCATCAGATGAGTTTAATAGCAGATAACACTCTGCAGAAAAATAAGATCAGTGATTTTGAGGGCATAGCAAATTGGAGTGTCCTGAATGAAGCACACAGAGGAAAAAAGCCCCCAAGACCCAAATTAACAAGGCTTCTTTGACTCATGGAATAATAACCATTAGTATAACACAAACAAAATTGAAGTCCTAAAAGAAGAAAAGTAGAGGAACAGAAAAATACACGAGGAAATTATGGTGAGAATTTTTTCAGATTTTATAAAAACTGTAAGTCCACAAATCTAAGAATCTCAATAAACTCCAAGCAGGATAAAAAGAAATTAACACCAAGGCACATGATTACCAAATTGCTAAAAACCAGTGACAAAGAGAAAAATATCAAAACAACCAAAGAAAAGACTCATTACTGGCAGAGTAACCAAGATAACAGAGACCTCAGAAACACTGCAAAAGACAATGGAACAACACATTTAAAAGTGCAGAAAGAAGCTGGGCGTAGTGGCGCACGCTTGTAATCCCAGTACTTTGGGAGGCGGAGACCGGAGGATC
>PVJS01016351.1:0-37593 GCA_004027185.1 Glis glis
GCGGCGAACAATAACAGTTTCCTCGGGGCAAGCAAACACAGGGAAGATGGCTGGTGGACAAGACAGGGTCTGCCTCCCAACCCACAGTGGCACGCAGGGAAGGGGAGGGAAAAGCCTTGTATGTGCGTCTGAGCAAGTGTGCGGGAGTGTTGGCTGGCGCATGTGTGGCCGTGTGTGTGTGTGTGTGTGTGTGTGTGTGTGGTGTGTGTGTGTGTGTGTTGGTGTGTAAATGTGGGAAATTTGCATCCTTGCTCTCTGGAGAGTTCAGACTTGAGCCCTCCCTCCTCCCCAACCCCTGGGGCAAATTTTAGTTTCTTGGCGTCTGTCGTGTTTGTTCCCAAGGTTAGTCGACTTTAGTGGGTCCTACGAGTTGTCCCCATGTGACAGTTTCTGGCCAGGCTCAACCTCTGCTGAGTGGATTCCTGAGGTCCCACAAAGAGGCTTCAAGGCATCCAGCTGGCCCGGGGCTGCCGGCCTCCAGCACCCCCCTCCTCCCAGTCTGCTTTTCTTGAAACTGAGCTCCGCTCTTCTCCCTCCACCGGGAAAACTGAGAACCACTGCTTTCCTTTCTATGGTAACTCCCTCATTTCTTGTCCTCCATCCAGAATTACCTATACAGAGCCCTATGTGGCTAGTTTGGTGACTACGGGGGGGGGCCCCTGGGCCAGACGCACCTCTCTCCTAAGCCCGGGAGATACCTGCCTGGCTTTGACCTGAGGGAAGTTGTGAGCTCAAATTTCACTCAAGAAGGGCCTGGAAACTGCTGGATGTGGAGATTTCTGAAGACACTGAAGATTTCTTACATTGGAAGGTTGGAAGTGAGATTAGTCCAGAAGGGTAGTGGTAGAAGAGGAATGATGTTTGGGCAAAATGCACTCACCAATCTCTCCTGGAGCACAGACCCCTATCTCAACACTTAAGGCCAGGAGTGCCCTCCTTCCCTGCAACTTCTCTCTGTGGCCCATCCCTGGGAGTTCCCAGAAGTCTCAGGTTCACGGATAATTCTCCCCTTCCTCTTCTTTTTGTTCCCTGAAATAGCTGAGGCTGCGGAGGAGTTTAATCCTCCTCCCCATTTCCAGTCTGCCTCAAGCCACAGGTCCAGAAAGAGAGGTCAGGGCGTTCATCTATGTAAAATCTGAAGCAGATAGGCTGATCTTGAAATCCCTATATCACTGAAAATAGGATGGGGGGAGTCCATCCTCACCTACTCTCCTCCACCAAGCTCTGTCTACTCAAGAGGGAAATGGTGCATGAACAGCACCAACTCTGTCTTTTGAGAAATCTTTCTTGTAGTCCAATTCAATTCTGTTTGAAATACAAAGAAATCACACTGGCCTTAATAGATTAAATTTTAATAAAACACATTAGGTCCGGTAAAATATGAATGCACTGCTTAAAATTTTAATAGTAAATTAGGACCCGAAACAAGGAGGAGACAGTGATTTCTCCCTTCAGGTTGGCTTCGGTCGAGGGTCCATTTCTGGGTGGGGGGCAGCCGATTGCCAGGATCCTTATTTCTGGGAAGCCTTGTGGATTCCTTCTCGCCTGGAGGGAGGTGGTTCACATCTGTCTGCAGCTGGCATCTGTTGGCAGAAGGGACAGAGCTATTGTCAAACAAAGAGGCTTGGCGAGGAGAAAGACATCTCCTCCTGTAACCACAGGGTTGATATAGTTCCCTTACCTCTGGTTTTTAAAAGCCACGTCTTGGTTTTTCCTTTCCTTAGGTGTGTTGGTAGGCATCTGGGTACAAGTGCAGATCGGGATTTAGGCACGCAAGGGTTCTGTTGAGGTCATAGGAGGCAGTTTTCCAATCTGGGGACCATTTGCTTCCGCTCCTTGAGTTTATCGACAACTTTCCAGTTGTTTCGACGGCCCTTGCTAACTAGGGGGCTGGAGTCTTTCTTCCTCGGAGAGCGGCTTCCACATTCACTGGAGCACTTCGCAGCAACGCCTGTGGGCAAAACCGAAATGTGTTTTATTGATATCACCGCAAGGACGTTGGTATTCTGGACACTCCTGAAGGGAGAGATTGCAAGATTGCAAGTCGTGGTGTTGAAAGAAGAATTGCATTTTCCCTCTAATGCAACACAATCACCGCTGTTCATTTTTCACCCTGAGTGGGAAAAGAAGTCTAGCTCTGACTTGACTTTTTAAAAATGCATGTGTTTCTAGGGGGAAGGAAATAAAGGTAAATAAACTCTTGGATTGTTCTACAATCACTTATTAATTTACCTCAACTCAGGAATTAGCAAAAAAGGGTTTCCTCTTTTTCCTGCCTGGAGTTAGAGTCATCACTGAGAAATGTCTGAGAGATGAAAAAAAGTTGTATTAAGGTTAATTTAATGACATATGGATTTTAATCATCAGGTAAAATATTCTCAAGTGCATGTTCTTGCTTACAATAGTTTTAGTTGCCTAATTCCAACATCAAACAAAGTTTTGTCCAGTCATTTTAAGAGTGCCCTCTCTATTTCATGAATTTATTATACTACCTTATTTACCATATGAAGTGGTGACAAGTGTTTAGCATTTTGGAGATCAGTTGTCAGTTGCTATTAAAATCAAGATTAATTCATATTAACGATATGCATTTCTCAATACTCCCAGGTGACAACATACATTAAAACAACTATTGCAAGTAATTAAGCTCAATGAAGGAGGAGGGGACAAGGAGAGGTTCAAAACACCCCAAATATTTGATTTTGCAATTCAAGTTTACCAGACTGTTGCCACAATAATGCTTGGGAAACTCCTCAGGGTTGCTTTTGACTTTACATCTAATTAGGCACCTAATGAAAGAGAAGAATTTTTTTCCCCATGTGGGTTTTCTCCTTGATATTCTTGTGCCTTTATTTAAACACATAAACACACTGTTTAGGAATTGTAATACCCCAAAGTTTCTCCTCTGATTCACTTACTATATAAATCTGGGGAAATTTGGTAGATGAAGACATTTGCTTTCCCGTTATTTTTTCCTCCACTGTCATGTTGGCCCTTTGGCTCTTATGCAGTACTGATAGAAAACACACCCAAAATATTTTTATGGATTTTTATTAGGCTTTTGAGATGCTCAACAGTTTATACCAATTAGACCATCCAAAGCCTTTTGAAGATTAAGCAAATTCGACAACCCTTGTTAATTAGAACATAATTTGAAGTTTGAAATTATATCACTGATGAAGTGGTCTAATTAGTATGACGATATGTTAATGGACCAGTGAGACACAGCCGCAGTGGAGTTTGGCATGAACCTCTCCAAGGCTTGCAGGAAAATCCTCCCTCCTAGACTGACATTAATAAAAGATTTCTATAGACTTCAGCCTTTCCACGATGACATACAATTTATAGTACACACGATGCATCAGCCCATAGTGCTGCTCAATTTTTTCACTATTATGAAAACTAATAAATTCGTCAAGCTGAATTAAGCATACAAATCAGAGGAGGCATAGCAGATTACACAGTGAAGCGCGGTGTCTCCCAAGCCTAAATGAAATTTCAATCTAATAATTCCTTCCTGGCCCAGTCATAATTTGTTTAGAGATGTTGTTCTACTTCTTTCAAAGCGCTATTCGCACTATAATTAAATGATACTCAAGCTTTTAACTTTGATTTATTTCATTTCGCGAAGCTTGAGACAGTGAGAGCTGTACAATGTTATTTTTTTATTTCCTTGAAAATTATCCAGGCTGTTGTTGAGGTAGAAATTAAGCACCTAAACACTTACTTGAACGGTCCGGTCCGGTACAAGCCATGTTCGTTCATGTCAACACCCCCCTCTCCCAATCCCACGCCCAGGCTTCTGCAGGCTCACACTCGGGAGCACTGCTTGGAGGAATCCCCTTCGGCTACTATTTATTATTTCCCTCCACGCAGGGGCAGAGAAAGGCAAGCCCGAGAGCGGCGAAGGAAAGCGGAAGGGGTTTCAGGACCATGGACAGAGCCCACCGCGCTAGCGCGGCAGCCTTGGCGGTACTCGCGAGGATAGCGCTCCCAACTTGAACCCGTCCCGCCTAGCTGAGGTCAGGGGTGGCCCTCTATCTGCCGCCGCCGCCGCGGGGCTTCCGGGCGCTGACCACCCGAGGGTCCCCCCCTTCCATGCTCCTTTCCACTTTGTTTTTGTTCCAGAGCGCGCGCCAGCGCCTCTCAGGCCTGCCGCCTGCCCTCGCACCTGCTCGCCTTCCCCAGGCACCCAGGGCCTGCACCTGCTCCCGGTCCACCCCGGCCGAGCCGGGCCACCCGCGGGTTCCTGCGTTCGGGTCGCAGGGCCGTCTCACCCTTGCCTGCACCCCGTGCCTTCCGTGCTCTGGGGAGGTGAGACAGCAGCTCCCGAACTAGAAGATGGAAAAAGATGGGAGCGTTAAGAAGAGGAAGAAGATGCGTGTGTGCGCGTGTGCGCTTGTGTGTGTGTGTGTGGGGGGGTGTTTCCTTCTTTTGAAACTGGAACTAAGAGTGTGTGTCCACTTCCAGGAAAAGTGGTCTGCACTGGGACAAAAGTGCGTGCACAGTGTCAGCTAAAAATAGTCTCACTGGGCACGGAGCGGCGGTCGAAATGAAGATAAGTGGGGCTTGTGCCAACCCCCGAGGGTGTGCGAGCG
The DNA here is from genome assembly GCA_004027185.1 of Glis glis. Lineage (NCBI taxonomy): Eukaryota > Metazoa > Chordata > Mammalia > Rodentia > Gliridae > Glis > Glis glis. The sequence goes on from PVJS01016351.1 coordinate 4,599, forward strand.
CGCGTGTATGTTGTTGTGGGGGATGAGAGTCGGCAGCACATGCGCTCTGTAATTTCTAGCCCTCCTCCACCTCCTCTGTCAGTTGCCCTTCTTCCTTTGATTGTAGCTAATGAAGAATAATAAACCAGAGGTTTGCCAGTAGATCCTCCCAAGATCCAACTCACATTGCATTGGATCAGGGAGGAGGTGGAGGGAGAGAAAACTGGGAGGCAAGAGGAGTGTGTGTGTGTGTGTGTGTGTGTGTGTGTGTACGCGCGCGCGCGCGTGTGTGCGTGTCTGTGTGGGGGGGTATACGAGGAGGGGGGAGTCGCATGCGCACAGGCGACCCGAGCAGGCTCTGCAGCTGTCCAATCCGCTGAGAGCTGCGAGAAATCGAGTGAGAGAAAGCCCTGCAGCCCCGCCGACCCATGTCTTTTCTGCACCAGGCTCCCGTCGGGCCAAGGGGGCGCGAAGCCAGAGCACCGACCTCCGCGCGCATCTCGGCAGGAGCTCGGAGCAGCGTGGAGGACCCGGTTTGGCCGCAGCGTCAGTGTCCTCAGCAGTGGCCGGGAACGGGGGATCAGGGTCACTTGAGCTCACGGGAGGGGCGGGCCGAGTGGGGGCGGAGGCCTGGAACTTAGTGGTGCGGTGGCAGCAAGGGCGGAGACAGCCAGGTAAGAGGCGCTCCGCGTAATCCAGGGAAAAGCCCACTTAAGGCTGGTTTGGGCCACAACTTTATTTGGGAGTTTCTTTTCCCAGCGAGGCGGAGACCGGGCAGAAGAAGCGGGAGGGGCTGGAGGCTGGCCCTTGGGTAGGCACTGCCTGGTGACAAAATCGCCGACCTGGCGGGTTGGGTGGGGTGGAGCTGGGGCGCGCAAGTAAGTAGGAACCGCCTGGCGCCACGAAGGGGCGGCGACATCAGAGCGCGCGCGGGGGCAGGGGAAGAGGTGGGCGCGGTAGGGGAGCGGGAGGCGGGTGCCGGGAGGGCAGAAAGGACCTGAGCCTGGGTGGGGGGAGCAAAGAGGGAGAGGTGGCGACGCAAGAAACCAAGCGGGAGCCAGCGCTTCCTGGCAGGGGAAGGAGGAGGCGCGGGGGAGGGAGGGCGGGCGGGGGGCGCGGGGGCAGGAGCGGGGAGAGGGGACTATAACTCCGCGGCCTCAAGGAGCCGGGGCAGTTTGGGGCGCTGAGGTCTGCAGCCCGCGCCACCCCGAGCCCAGCATCCGCTCCGGCTGGCGGCGGAGGCGAGGGAGGAGGAGCGCGTAGCCGGGACCCGGCGATCTCAGCCGGTAGGCGGTGGTGGGTGAGCGCAACTCTGGACAGCCCTTCCGGGCTCTCGCTCCGGCCGAGCACTCTCGGGAGGGTCCGAGCAGCTGGGGCCAAAGAGCGCGCTACCGACTTGCGCCCCGGCGGGCGGGAAGATGATGATGATGTCCCTGAACAGCAAGCAGGCGTTCAGCATGCCGCACGGCGGCAGCCTGCACGTGGAGCCCAAGTACTCGGCCCTGCACAGCGCCTCGCCCGGCTCCTCGGCGCCCGCGGCGCCCTCGGCCAGCTCCCCCAGCAGCTCGGGCAGTGCTGGCGGCAGCGGCGGCGGCGGCGGCGGCGGGGGCCGGAGCAGCAGCTCCAGTAGCAGCGGCAGCGGCGGCGGCGGCGGCGGCGGGGGCTCCGAGGCGATGCGGAGAGCTTGTCTTCCAACCCCACCGGTGCGTATTTCTGCATAATCACCGCTTAAAGGCACATTTTGACAGCCCCCTTTATCTGCTTGATGTTTTTTTCATGTCTGCACAGCAAATCACCCCACACCTCCAACCAATTTCCCCCCCTCGCTCTCTTAAGTATTCAGCGGGTCTTGTCTTTCATATTAATTTTTATGACCTGGGATGTTGCCTGTGCGCGTGTTGTGTTGTGTTGTGTTGTGTCTGCAGGCTCACTTTCCTCTCCTCCTCCTACTCTCTTGGTTTTTCTCGGCGACTTCCTCGTCTCCTCTTCACCTCCTGATTGCAGGATTATTGTCATTATTACTATTTTAACGTTCTGGGAATGTTGTAGGCGCGGTGGCAGTGTGGAGCATTGGGCCGGGGCTTCCGGAGAGAGCGCGCACAATTCCCTGCTGAACGTAATGTGTGCCTTCTACTTGCAATTGCAGAGCAATATATTCGGCGGGCTGGATGAGAGTCTGCTGGCCCGTGCCGAGGCTCTGGCCGCCGTGGACATCGTCTCCCAGAGCAAGAGCCACCACCACCATCCGCCCCACCACAGCCCCTTCAAGCCGGACGCCACTTACCACACCATGAACACCATCCCGTGCACGTCGGCTGCCTCCTCGTCGTCGGTCCCCATCTCACACCCGTCCGCGCTGGCCGGCACGCACCACCACCACCACCACCACCACCACCATCACCACCAGCCGCACCAGGCGCTCGAGGGCGAGCTGCTGGAGCACCTGAGTCCCGGGCTGGCCCTGGGCGCTATGGCTGGCCCTGACGGCGCAGTGGTGTCCACGCCCGCTCACGCGCCGCACATGGGCACCATGAACCCCATGCACCAAGCAGCGCTCAGCATGGCCCATGCGCACGGGCTGCCCTCGCACATGGGTTGCATGAGCGACGTGGACGCCGACCCGCGGGACCTGGAGGCGTTCGCCGAGCGCTTCAAGCAGCGACGCATCAAGCTGGGGGTGACCCAGGCGGATGTCGGTTCCGCGCTGGCCAACCTCAAGATCCCTGGCGTGGGCTCGCTTAGCCAGAGCACCATCTGCAGGTTCGAGTCTCTCACCCTGTCGCACAACAACATGATCGCGCTGAAACCCATCCTGCAGGCTTGGCTCGAGGAGGCGGAGAAGTCCCACCGCGAGAAGCTCACCAAGCCCGAGCTCTTCAACGGCGCGGAGAAGAAGCGCAAGCGCACGTCCATCGCCGCGCCCGAGAAGCGCTCCCTGGAAGCCTACTTCGCCATCCAGCCGCGGCCCTCCTCGGAGAAGATCGCCGCCATCGCCGAGAAGCTGGATCTTAAGAAAAACGTAGTGCGCGTCTGGTTCTGCAACCAGAGGCAGAAACAGAAAAGAATGAAATATTCCGCCGGCATTTAGGAGACCCTCGGCCTCCCCAGGGACGGCCCTCTCCTTGTCCCCTCTTTTCTTCCCCACCCCCCTCTCTCTCCTGCCTCTTTTCTTCCCACTTTTGGCGACCAGAAACAATTCCAATAAATGTGAATCCAGAGAAATCGAGGATTGAAGAGGGAGCGAACGAGCGAGCAACTGAGCCCAAGCCAGTGAGAATGTGAACCGGTTTCTCAAAGTAGAGAAAAACAAAAGATGGGATTTGTCAAGTTGTAGCAAAGTTGTCCCTTTCATCCCCACCTCGGCTTCTCCAGAGGAAGCTTGGAGCCGCTGCTTGCAGGAAGGCGGAAGAGACAGCCTTTAAAAGTCGGCAAGATTGAGCAAGTAAGATTTGTTTTTATTCTTACAGACATCACCCTTGTTCGAGTTTAAAAGTACACTTTTCAGCTATTTTTCAGAAATAGAAATTGATTCAGGACGGAAACTTTAAACTAGAGTTGATGCTTAATGTGATAGAGACATCTCTAAAGTATTTTGAATTAAAAAAGATGGCAGATTTTCTGCATTTACACTGTATATTATATATATATTTTTATTGTGGTTCTTACCCTCTTCTCCCTTCTCCGAAGTGTTAATGCTTACGAAAGGAGTTGCGCCTGCTGTGTTCACTGATCTTGAAAGCTATTATTAGATTATTGCGGAACAACCCTCTGTAAATTATTAATTTATCTCTCTAGCAACTTAATTTTGTGCACAGTCTAATTAACGAAACTTCTTTAGTCTGAAATAAATCCGGGGGACATGTATAGCTAGTGATGTTCAGAAAATATTGTTTGATGAGTTTACTGAATTTTTACAACTTTCCTCTTATACTGTGTTCCTTTTGGCCCATTTGTATATTCTCACTTTGAATGAAAATTGTTTTTTTTCTTTGTTTTTACTGGTAGTGTTCTGATTTGTGAGTTGGCACTCAGTAATGGATGTCTTAATCGTGTAGACCTGATTCACTGTCCAAGTATTGTTTACTTTGTTACATATTTAATGGGGATTCCCACATTGTCCCCACTGCACGCACAGCGGCTCTCACTCACTCGCCCTTACATGTCTACACACACACACACACACACACACACACACACACACACACACCTCTAACAGAAGAGAAGCGATTGGAAGCATGACCAAGGCATCATTTTCTAGTTTTAGGTGCATTTTCCACTTGGTGCTTGCCCTTCCAGAATCTAAGATTTCACCAAGGTATTTCAATCTTCCTGTTTTCAATTGCTTTGTTGGTTACATTTTTACATTTGTAGGAATCCTTCAGTTTTTCCTTTTGGAGGTTGGTTTGTAGAAAATGAATTTAAAGTATAAGAAAGACAGTGCACTGCTTGTAAATTCACATCGTTTGGTAGAATTCTTTTGGAACAAAAATAATTAGGTACACGATGACTGGTACCTTATCTATTGTAAATATTTCATTCAAAATGATGCACATATAGATATATTCTTACAAATTTTGCTGTATTGCTGTTCCATTTGAGGCTCTCTAAAGTCTTGAGTTCTGTATATGACCTGGTTTCTTGTTTTTGTTAATAGATGGTTTATTTACTATGGTAATGTATTATTTTTGGTGTTGTTTGATTGTCTTTCATTGAAGAAATGATTTTAATGTTTTATTGGCAAAGTATGCTGTTTTTCATTAAAATATGCTATTAATATTAAATGACTTTTAAAATGTGATTCTGTTTTAATCATTTATGTGGGAATTATTTTGGCAGGGGATTTTTAAAGGCAGCACATTTTGATAGTTTATAGGGAGTGGTTGTTATCAAAGTATGGCTTAGATTTAGTAGGGAGTGTTTCTCTGGGAAAGTATAGATGAGCAGGATTTATAACTGTTTCTTAATAGCAACGTTCATCTCACAGGGTACATTGCTTTTCTGCTCAGATGAAATCATGCTATTTGGCTCCAAATACCTCCTTTGGAATCCTTTCTCCAGAGCTGCAATGATTCTGCAAAGAGAATCTTTCTAAGCAGAGATATTGGATGGAAATGATTTCAGCATTCCCTCCATTCTCCCATGGGTAAAAGGAAGAAAGGAACTTAGCTCACTTTTCAGAAGCACTGGGAGACTGGGTGTGGCAAGTGCCAAGATCTGGATGGGGGAGTAGGGTACTGTGGTGGAGGCCCAGAGGCTGGCTGGGCAGAGTTCTCAGTTCAGTCACCACTCCTAGAGAGCAGTGACGGAGCCATAGCAGGAAGCATCTAGATTGCTGGGGCCAAATTTTGCCCCTTTCTGTGAATCAGTCTGACACCAGAGTTGATGGAAATCTGACACTGATCCCAGCACTGGCTCAGGAAAATTCTGCCCACTTGACCCAGACATTGATTTTTTTCTCTGATCCTACTTTAAAGACATCTTCCCACCCTTTTAATAACCTTTAGGTTCCCTATCACAGTTGAGCAATATGTTAGGTTTTCAAAGTTTATTTTCCCAGGAAGGTTATGATTTAGATAATCACATTACAAACTGCTCATACTATGTTACGAATAAGTATGAGAACATTGTATGAATCTATAGATCAAACAAAAGGGAGGAGTCAGGTTATTCGCAGGGGAAATTCTGCTAACCTGAAGTGTGATCCTTCTGATATAAAATTGTCTTGGGATGTTTTTTGTTTTGGAGGGAGGTTAGGAAAGAGCCCATGAGTCAATGAGAATTACTAGAGTGGCTCAAGTTGGGATTAAATGTTGTTGGAAAACTGATTATAGTTTCCAGATGTAACAAAAGTAGTTGTGAAAGTTGGATAGAGAATGGATGGAGGGACCTTTTTTCTATAACTGAAATAAAGAAGACACCTGAAGAACAAAGTCCAAGTGTCCACTTAGAAATAATGAGATCCACTGCATAGATGCCTAAGAAAACATCAAAAGGTAGGATTTATAAAAAAGAATTGTGAAAACAGGTATAGTGATATTGATAGTTTAATTTTATCCTTTTGATTTGGAAATTCCTTCTTCTTCTGAAAATTCCTTCTTCTTTCCCTATTCTTAGATTCAGTTTTTCTGAAAGCCTTTTTCAATAGCCAGCCTCCAATCTCAATTTGCTGTCTACTGATTTCAGCACCATGGCTAGTAACCACATGACTGCCCTACTGCAAGAGTTCTAACCAACTAAAGAACTTTCTGCTCCTTTTCATCCCCCCTCTCCCTGGAGTGAAGAAAGTGAATGAAATAACTGGAATGTGTAACAGATCAGACTTTCTGATCTAGGGTAAAAATTATCTTCAATAAATAATGCCTTCCCCTTCCCATAGTGGGTTTTTATTGGAGGGGCTGGGTAATGTGTATTAAGAGAAAGGCCAGTTAGTTGGAGGCAAGACAGACAGGTGTGCTAGTGTCTTATTTCTTCAAATATGGCATCTTTAAGTGAAGCACGAAATCTTGTCAAAAAGTAGTAGAAGTCGAGAAATACGTTGAACAGAAATAAAATGTTTTTATCCTTTTGGGTCCTTTTTGAAGTAGATGAGAACTTGCACGTATGCCTGCATGGCCAAGATTTTGTGCAGAAGTTACATAATAATGATCTGTTTACTTCATCAGTGGAGAGTGAAGACCTGTATTCCCCCCTATTGACCAAGTGTTCTTTGTCTCTTCTGTTTCTGGATTTTAAAAACTGTATTACATTTTAAGTTCATCTCTCTATTATTACAAAGGTAAAAAACATTCCTGCCTACAAGGTGGAGATGCTTCCATTGTTAGAGCCAGCTTAAATATGTGTTCTATGGGAAATGTGGAATTTCACAAAGAAATACATTCTAAAAGTTTTTATTAATGAGAATTGAAGAGATATACCAAACCAAAGAGATTTGCAAAGAAGAGAGTTGGTCTGAGAAAGTAAAGGTAAGAATAGAATGAGCTACATATAGATTCTTGAGAAATAGCCATTTGATGTCCACTTTCAAAATACTTAAATGAATAAATATTAAAATATGTCTGAAATTCTCATCATATCAATCAAATCCATTGGCATTCATGACTCCTTTCCTATTTTCCCCTCAAGGTCCCCAATTGCTATTTTATTAGCAAGAGATGTATTATGAATTGACTTAGAAGCATCCCTAGTCATCCTAAATTTTATATTTCAGAGCTATGCAGCTTATTTTTAAATTTTTCTCTAAAAGCAAGTGATCCAGTCTTTCTGTTCAATATGATCACTGAAACCAAACTAAAATGAAGTCACTAACAGAAAAGATCCCTCTACACCAAAATATTAGAAGCTTATTCAGAAAAAATGAAGCTTCTTTTGGATATTTGACTTTAACTTGGTCAATTCTTTAGCAATTTAAGTTTCATTGAGACATTGCTTGGTGAAAAATATGAAAGTATGAAAAGAAAATGAACTAATTAGGTTTTGCTTACAATGTAATACTCTCCTATTTTATCTAAAGTGCATTTAAAAAATAAATAACAATACATAACCATGCCTTTTTATTCTTAAGGACAGATTCTGGGATCTCTGCCAAGAGAATTGGAATTTGGGGGGGGTTTAATGCTTTATTTCAAACTTCAAATCAATCAATCAATTAATTTTGATCTACTGGATAAACTCTTGAGAAAGTGGTGAAGAAGGCATTGAAAAATGTACTTGATTTGATTAAGTACATTATTCAGAAGGTGAATCTCAAATTTTCTAGGCAAGGCAAGACAGTAAGTTTAGAAATTTGTCTTTGTGATTAGTCCAAAACAATGTCTATCTCCAAGTAAATGATCCATATTAGAACTCAAAACTTCACTTTCCATTTCAGTTGGCCTTGATAGGCAGGGCTACAATAGTGGGGGGGGGCTGTTGGATTGGAATCCTGATAGGACAAAAAGGAAGACAAAGGTTTCCATATAGTTTTGATGTTCTCAAAGTCCACATTTGTCAGGAGACAAATTAGTGGCAATGAGAAAAATATTGCTAAATTTCCCCTGCCTTGCCCCTTTAAAGGAGCCATTCCCAGTACTGAAAGTCTATTACGAGCGAATTAATAAATTACACAGCAAATTATTAAATCCAGATAATTACAAGGAATAAGTAAGTAATCATTAGTTATCTCAGCTAATTACTGTGGGTCAGAGCCAGCCGGAATGTGAAATCCTCCGCGGGAATTGAAATTAACTTTGCACAGTGAGTGTCTCTGCTTGACATCTCGGGTCTGTAGGCACATGGCAGCTCCCCTGTGAGCCAGTCTTTCTATTTAACTTGGAGAGAATAGAAATAAAATTAAGTGGCGATGTGATAATAGGAAGCTGCCCAGAATGCAAACTGTGAGTTTTATTCTGTACTTTCAATGCCTGGAGATGAAAAGCTTTATTTATACCAGTTTCAAAAAAAATTTTAAAGCACCCTTGTTGAGACCAGCTCCCGGAACACACATACACAGGAATCTACAGTCGACGGATGTGACAGTCAGATTAGCAGCACATGAAGAAGGCTGAAGAAGAACAAACGTTGTTTGGTCCCCCCCCCCTTCTCTCTGTGATGGGGGGGCAGAGGCAGCAGTCAGTGGGAAAGAAATAAAATGAAAATATTGCTCTTTGCTTTCATCCCACACAGTGGAAAGGCTGTCGAAAAGTGCAGCCCGGTCTAATAATCTGTTTGTTTTGTTTGGGTAACAATATGCTTTCATCTTGCCACAGAAGATCCAGCTTAGTGCAAATGTTGTCTCTTGTTGATCTTTCACCAGCTGCTTCAAGAACTGATGTCACTCCCCCCCCCCATATAGCATCACTTTCTGAAGCCAGTCTCCTCTACCCTCTCTTCCTCCATTCCCACCAGCCCCCCAGGCCTTCCAAAGGGCAGAGGAGAGGGCAAATCCCGGTGCCTGTTGGAAAGTAGAAAATGTATCTGTGTGATAATGTGATTGTGTGTATCACAGGGCTGGGAAGCCTGGCCATAGGAAGAAAACTGCTGTTAATGTATTAAAATGAGGGGGGAAATCTAAGAGCCTTTTTTTTATCAATTGCAATTAGATGGACAGTCTTTCTGCTCATTCCCTGCTCTAGTCTGGGATGATAATAAAAATTTAATGAAGCCTGGGACGAGTAGAGAGCTCTGTCTAGGGACCGTGGAATAGAATATTTTAACTGTACATTTATACCAACTGTCTGGCTTCAAAGACGTGACTGCTTTTAATCTCGAATTAGAAAACCACAGACTTGAAATTAAATATTAGATACCCTCGGATCCCCTTCCTTTCTGAAATATTGTCACGACTCTGTTTTCCTCCATTGCCCCGTAACACACATATCTTAGGTCTCCAATTACATTTCCGTGAATAATAGATGGCTTTGATAGGGTGCAGTATTCTGGTGCTTTTGTGTTTTTTTTTAAATAGAGTTAATGCAATATTAATTGGCTGTAGATGTTATAAGAATGCACAGCCCCCTTTTCAGGAACAAATCGGTGCGATAGGGATGTGGGCGAGAACGAAGGGGAAAGCGTTGCCCAGCTCAGACCACTTTTTTGCGGAGGGGACCTTCTCAGAGCGTTGGGTAAGTGACCAGACGCCCGAAGTTCTGTGGTCCCTGCTGCTCGAGCTCGCGGCCTGGAGGGAGGGCGACGAGGACCGAGCTGGGGAACCGTGACAAGGAGGAGCCGGGCGCCGGATCGCGGTCGCCCGGGCGCTTTCCTCGCGGGCGGAGGCGGAGGCTTTGCGCCAGCCTGACGGCTCTGGCGGCAGAAGGAATCGCGGTCCTCGCCCCCACCCTGCGGCTGCCACCTAACACCTCGCACCCCCAGCCCGGTTTCTTTCCCCTCCGCTGGTGACAGGCGTTTGGGAGGGGTGGGAGGCCGAGTGCACAGGGCTGGGGGGGAGCAGGGCCGCCTTCCCCGGGCGCCGGAGCTCGCCCCAGCCCCGCGCGCCCCCAGAGCCTGGGGGAGCAGGCGCCTCACCAGGCGCGCAGCCAGGAACCCGCAAGAAAGAGAGGCCCGGGCTCCTCACCCCCTTGCATTTTACTAATCACGTCTATTTAAATTCTAGCGCGGTCCGCCGCGCTCTCACCGGGAAAGCTCTGGAGAACTGGACCCATCAATTATTCTGAAAAAATCCCAGGCTACGCGAGGCTTCCAGCCTGCGGGAGGGAGGCGGCGGGAGGAGGTGCGGAACCTAGCCCCTAGCCGTCTCCCCTCTCTCCGCCCCTTCCAGAGCCGCTCCCTCGGTGCGCACTGAACTTCGGGGTTCTGGGCCCCCCGGGAGCTGGTGCGCGGTGTTTGGGCTCGCACTTTGGTGCACAGGGAAGGGAGGCGATGGGAGTCCACTGGGACCTGGCCTCGCTTCCCCTTCGACCCTCGTGGCAAGGTTTTAGTACGGTGCAGACGACCTTTTCCCCCTGAGCACCTCCGGGTCCTCCCTTTTCGCCAGGCCCCAGTGCTGGTCCCTAATGGTGGTTAGGGGCTGCTGGGCAAGGCAGCTCTCTACTTAGCCTTCCTCTGCTCTACCGTCTTGCTGGGATGGGGGCCTTGGGGGAGATTCTAGTTCAGCCTTTTAGGAACCTCGTTTTAAAGTCCTCGATCACGCATCCCACCCCCTATTCAGGCTCCGGGATGCCCCGAGGCCGAGCAGCTAGCCCGGCGCGCAGCTGGACGCGCAGAAAGAGCGCGTCGCTCTAAAGTCGGGAGGGAGGCGGGTGAGCCAGGCTGGTAATTACTGCCCCCCACCCGGCCTCTCCCGCCCCCACCCTCGCACTGGGGCTGCAGCCATTACTCCAGCTGTCACCTCGCGGAAGGCAAGCGCCCTCCCCCACCCCAGACTTTGCTGTAGCTAACAGAAGCCTGTGCCCCCCTCGCCCTCCCAGAGGGTCTGGATCATGGTTCTTAAATTTTTTGTCATAAATTTTCACCAATGCCATATTTCTCCTTTCCTCTATCCTCGAACTTTTCCAGTTTCTGGACCTTGGGAGCATATTCAAAGTCTTATTTTGGTTATACTACTGAATGAATCTTTTCTTTTTGTTTGTTTTTGGTAATGGCAATAGGGTAGATGTTCTGGTAGCTTATATATCCCAGAATAATTTGAGGCAAAAGAAACTGAAAATGTTTCCAATATTTTTGAAAGAAGCCAACTGGCTTCTGAAATTGTAAGATACCAAAGCCATCCTGTTAAACTAATGGGACTTGAAATTAAAAAAAAAAACAAGTTACTGATGTGTTTGTAAGTGATTCGTAGGTGTACATCAACACCCTCTGTACCATTCGATTCTCTCTGGGCAGTGTTTGTGTTCTTGGAAGGTCTGGATAACTGCAGTTGGTAGGCTCATCTGGAGAGGAAAGTTTGATACCCACAGGGCCCGGCACTTCTGTTCTCCCAGTTGCCAACTATAGCTTTGCTAAGTGGTAGTCTCTATTTCTGTGCCTTTTGGTTAAACATGTTCGCTGACTTCCAGAGACAGATTAAGTCTTGGTTTGAGGAATTATTGGTCTGATGTAGAGGTGTTGGAAGTGGAGGAATACTTCTGCAAAAACAGTCACCTTCGGCTCACATTTCAAGAGCAACCCAGGGCCTGAAATGTAAGGGTAAGATTTCCCAGGAAGGCTCCTGACCCTTGCCCGGAGCAGACATCTTCTCTGTTCCAATCCTGGCCTCTGGCTTTCCTAGGTATAAACCCGGGGTTCCTCTTGGCTGCTGGGTTAGGGATGGGGACGTGTCCCTCCCTAGGTGGCACCGTCCTCTGGTGGTCCTCTGGTGTAACAGTAAGGTCTGGATTGTGAAGGTGATCTAAGAACTGGATGGAGCCAGATCCTTTCAAGCAGGGAGGAAGCACATGCTAGTAGGCATGGAGGAGAAAGAGAGTACACTCGATCCTTTGTGGGCTTGGCCCCAAACCATGAGGAGCTGTACATCCTGAGATCCCAAGGTCCTCTACTTCAATTCTCAAACTTTCGTCAAAACTGCTTACCTGGGTCACACACACTTCGGGATGTTCACAGTGTCACTCACACACAGGTACACAGGGACCATTCCCTCCTCTCTCCCCACCAGCATGCTAGGTGAAACTTTTCAAACTCACTCAAAATCTCACCTTCTAGGTCTAAAGGCCCCTGCTTCTTTTTCCGGGGGACTGTGTATGAGACACACCTCCATTCCTCTTTTTTTTTTTTGTGCACTGGACCGGCTTTGACCTTCTGTTTGATACAGGTGTCCTGACCATCCTGTCTTTACTTAAAGCCCAACCGGGTATCTTTTGGTGCCAGTACTTCCCGTTCCGAAGACACAGGGACACCTGTGTCTCTTGGGGATGGTGTGGAGGGCCTGGCTTGTAGCTGGGCTCAGCAGGGATGGGGGGCAAAGTTAGATTAAGGGTTCAGGGCTGTGGGTTCTCCCAAACTTCATTGTGGCTTCCAGAGAGAGTGAGCTAACAGGTTTTACATCCCAGTTTGGTGCCAACTTTGAGATTCCAACTAAAGGTGCCTGCGCTGGCTAACTTTCCATTTCAGTTCCTAGAGGTGAGCACTTCTTTGCTTGAAGCTGGAATGAAGGCAACAGCTTTCCTCCTGCATCTCCAGAGCCTGAGGTGTTGAAGAGGACGAGAACCCAGCCTCTGACTGCTGAGCTAGTGCCTGATGCCACATGGGAGAAGAGCAGCTTTCCAGGACCCTGGGGGGGGAGGCACGCCCTTAAATTAAGTCTGTACCTTCCATGGACCTAATGGGACAGGTAAGAATCCATTGGCAATGTGCTCTTTCTTCCATCCACTCTTCCCTTTGCAGCCCTGAGAACTTTTAATTACAGTATTGTCAGAGGGACCCATCCTTCCTAAATCATTTCATTGATTTTTTTTCTTATGCTACTTTCCTTTTCAGTGATACATTTTTTCTTTCCTCTAGGGTTCACTCAAAGTTTCAGAGGTGAATAAGAAAAAAAAAAAGGAGCAAGTGAGGGAGGCTTGGGTGGTTAATAAGAAGGAGATCTCTATCTTTCCCTAGGGAGGGGGAGAGGAAGGGTAAAGAACGACTACATATGTTTTCTCCCTATCTTAGATCTTATAGTATAGATGCACAGAAAAGAAAGGGAGCTCTAATAAAATAGGGCTTGGTCTTTGGGCTAGTTCTATTTCATTAGTTAAAATTTGTTCCAAGGAGAGGAGCCCAAGAGCCTGGATAACTGATAATTAGTCTTGGTAATACATGTTCGTTCACTGTAGAGAAAATCACATTTCCCAAAGATGATGGTGTATACACTCTAGGTGGAACAGGAAGAGGAAGAAGAAGTTGATAAATCAAGTTTTCTGAGCTGAGATGTAGCAATCACACCTTCTCATTCCAAAAAGCTCAGCTAATTTCCCTCCCGGAAACCAGGAAAGATCAGAATTCTTATGGTTTTGTTATTCACTCTGTTATTAACAGAACTCTAAGTTTTCTCATTCATCTCTGGCATCAGCACAGAGTATAAGAGAGCCTGTGGAAAACAGAAATGAGCAGGATTTTGCTGCCAAAGGAAAGCTTAAGGCTTTTCATTTTGTTCCCATTGCTACAGAATCCCAAACTTGTGGGTAGAAGAAATATCCAGATAATATCCCTCTGCCCCTTTAGTGCTCGGAGTGTGTTCAACTGGGGAGGAGGTTAGGAAGGGAAAGCAGACAGATTTAATAGAAACTAAGAACAATCATATTTATTGTACCCCAATCTGAAACTATTTCATAACTTAGTAATAATGGAGAGAAGCATCCTCACTCCAAACCATTTAACTCATGGCCATTAGGTATCAGTTACTGCAAGATAAAATGATTTAATCAGCCTAGGCTAAGTCTCTTTAATGCTCAATCCTTCACCCTTCCATTTTTCCTGTCCTCTCCCCTCCTCTCTCCTCTCAATTGGAGAGGAAATCTTAGGAGCTGGTGTCTCTGGTAGAAACTGTTCACATACTGAGGCAGGATTTCTCTATGAACTTTAGTACTGCTGGTGAGTTAATTACAAAAATGACCCCAGCCAGATCCATACTTATCTTGAATTTTGAAGACAGAGAAAAGGAGCCTGAGATGCAAATTGTTTGGCTTTCCCGCAGCAGCAAGGCTGGGCTTTTGTTTGTAATTCCTAATGAACAAGCCATTGATGAGCTACAGTTGGCTTGTTTTCAGGTTTTGAAAATTCACTCCTGCTAGCTCTTCTGCCTTGTTCAGGAGCCGATGCTGTCCTTGAAACTGCAGCCAGATGCAGCTCCCAGCAAGCCCAGTGTTACAGCACAACGCTTTCCCCAGCCAGTGGCAAGTAGACATGATAAAGTGGAAACTGGAGAGAGGGAACACCATCTTAGGATAACTACTCTTCCCCGCTGCTTCCATTAACCAGCAGAAGAGGAAGAGGTCGGAAGGAACTAAGCACTGAGAACCAAACCCCAAACACTTCTGTACACTCTGATGATTTGAGGCTCAGTCCTCAACTTGTACAACTTGGGCGTATAGGAGGGCACAGCAGTCCAAAAATAAATAAATAAAGAAAGAAATGAATGACTAAAAATTAAAAATTAAAAAGCCACAGTGTCTCCTCCACTTTGGACTAAGTATTAGATTTCCTCCAACCTTTCCTATCTGAAATCCTTTTCCTCCCCTATTCTCTTCCCTGCTCCTTCCCATCTCCTCCGCATCTTCATCCTCCTGGCCCATGTTCCCCCATTCCTTTCTACTCCCTAGCACACTCTTGCAGAATGTGAACTGTGTGCCAAGCTAGGCAGAACAACATCTCGAGCAATTTCAGAGGGAGAAGATTTTAAAAAAAGTGATAAATAGGACTTGGATCCCAGCAAAGTTGTCTGTGTTTGGAGACAGATGAAGGGACGTGTGGTTGGGGAGTAGGTAAAGCAGACTTGGGTCTCATGGTTGTTCTGGGTCTTGGTGGGTGTTAGGTGAGGGACAAAGAGGATGAGTCTGGATGTTCTCGTCTTGTGAACCTCTTTAGCCAATTAGAGGGGGTGCCAAGGACATTTTAGTGCTTTTGCTTGAAGAAGCACACACCCATTCTAGAAGATACCATGTTTACTGCCTAAACACACCGACTTTTCGATGGAAATGCCATCAGTTGTCTGCCCAGTTCTGTTGCAGATCTATTAATCATATCCACGAGGATTGCCAAAATGGCAGGGCTCTCTTCGCTTTTCAGTTTATACAGAACAGAATCATTTACATAAAGTCCTTAAGGCAAATAACTGTTGGGGCTCTAATTTATATCTGATCGAAAATTAGCCGTCATTATGCGCTCCATTAGCAGCGTCTTTAATGTGCTTCTAAGCACCATTTGTCAAGCGGCTTGTTAATATCCTTCAAGTCTTTAAAGTTGAGAGCTCATTAAAGAGTGCGCTGTGTTATTGATGTAATTTAGATGAGTTTGGAAGAGCAAGTACACCAGGCCTGGAATGGGCAACCTCCAGCAGCCGGGGCATGGGGCATTGGGTGATCTGGTTCACTGTCCAGGGTTTCCTGGAAGCCCTCAGGTTTCCTGGACGGCAAGCCAATCTCAGCCTCCTGCAATGGTGTTTTTGAAGGCCCACTTTCTGACCTGGGAATAGGTCATTCCTTTCTCCAAGAAGACCCATGTTGTCTCGAGTCTGCCCTCCTTTCCTCCTCAATTCATATTTACCGAGTCTTAGGAGAAGGGGAGGAGGTGGGAAAGGGGCCCTATCCTGTATGAGAGGACGCACCAGATTTTTCTTTTCCCATCACACCTCCATCCCCTATTTGGCTTCTAGTAGTTTCCTTCCTGAGGTCTGCCCCGTTATCCCACTGGGTGGTGGAGGAAGTACATATCCATTGAGAAAACCCGAGACCCCAAACAGAGATATTGCCCTTGAACCTATTTGGACTGAGGTACAGTAAGGCCGCTTAATTATGTACATATTATCACATTATCTATCAACCAGCCCATCAGAAGAGCATAAAGGCCAATAAATTACCTCCGTTATTTATCTAAAAATCCATATATTTTGTCATTTTCTTTCTGGAGGAGATTACGCTAGTGTAACACAATAAAGAAAACCATTAGCACAGCCAGAAAATTGCAACTGAGTGCAACGATAATTCCGCTAGCAGGAATAAATAACAGCTAGAGAGCTATCCCAGTCCTGGTGGATTTCCTGGTATGTTACATCCGCTTCTTTTTGGTCCCAGTCTTGAGTGTATCTGTGAATCCTGCTATCCAGAGTTACATCAGATTTTTGCATGTATAACCCCTCCTTCTGAATCTTATGTTAAAAAAAAACACATTCCAACCACTATGATTTTTGAACCCCACTCCTGTTCCTACTCTAAATTCACTCCCCCTCCTGAGACCTTCTGGGTCTTAGAGACTAATGCAAGATAATGAAAGGCATTAGATGTTTTATTCTCGCCTTTAAATTTCCAAGATTCTTTCCGTCTTAGCAACTTGGGTGTGAAGATGGCTCTATTTTATCAGAAGTAAGAAAGAAAGGAAAAAAAAAAACGAGACCGAGAGTTTTGGAACTGGACGGGGGTGGGGTTGGTCAAAACACTCCAAAGTCTTCTCTGTCCCTTCTCTCTTTCCCTCCCTTTAAAAGAATACCCTCGTTTCCACCTTTTGTAGAACAGCTTATTCTCCACTTCCACACCTTAAAAGAGTTCATTACAGACACGCAGAGAAAGAGAAGGGAGAAAGAAAGATATAATAAGATCAATTTAAGGACATATTGAGGTCATATAACAGCACAAATATTCTCAAGTGCTCTGTATAATGTGCAGTGGGGATTTTGGGCAGTTTTATTGTGTGGTAGGATCCTCATCTCCGTTGTTTTTTACAGGATTCCTCCAGGCTAAAGTAATAAAGCGAGTAATTAGAATGCTAAAGACAGATGTAAATAACAGGAATGAGACAGCGGTGACAGATGAGCGGCTGGGTCAGGAAGGAGCCCCGTTGGTGGAAATGACACCGCTGCCTGGCTCCCGGCCCCCTCCCCCACCCACTCCCCTTTCTGTCTCCCGCGCTCTCCTCCCTCCGCGCGGTGGCCTTAGGCGGCCGACTGGGGACCGGCCGGTCAAAATTGGATCCTGGAGGCACGGCGAGGCTGCGGTCTTGGGCAGCCGCGCAGGGGGCGTCCTGAGCCTCGGGAGCTACCCGGGGCCGGGCCACTGATCCGCGGCAAGGAGGGCGCCGGGCCTTCGCGGGGTTCCCGCCGGCTCGCCAGGACTCGAGGGTCGCCGCAGCCGGCTGCGCCTCCCGGGACCGCGGGCGCCCTGGACCTGCGCGGCCGCCTCCTCGCGCTCCCGCCCGCCCTGCTGCCTTCCGGCTGTTTCTCGCCTTTTCTCCCAAACCACAGCTCCGGTGCTCCGAGATGCCTTCGCCGCCCACTGTGGCCGGGGCAGCCCGGGGTGCCTGCGCCCGCGGCTCCGCTGCGCCCCCAGCCCGCGCGGTGTGCGCCCGGCCGAGAGCTCCCTTCCTCCCACCAGCTTCCTCGGACTCCCCACCCCCACCCCCACCCCGAGGCCGTCCCGCCCGATCCAGCCGCCCCGCAAGTTCGCCCCAGTAGCTGGAGACCCGAGAGGAACAATCTCAGTGCCTTTTGACAAAAAGATGTGACTAGCAATTTGCCACACCACGTCTGACCCTCAATCACTAGGCAGATACGGTAGGAAGGCAAATACAGTCATTCTAAGTGAAAAACCTTCGTTTTCGCTTAC
Organism: Glis glis; assembly: GCA_004027185.1. Classification (NCBI taxonomy): domain Eukaryota; kingdom Metazoa; phylum Chordata; class Mammalia; order Rodentia; family Gliridae; genus Glis; species Glis glis. Next base: position 22,304 of record PVJS01016351.1, read on the forward strand.
AATTTAAACAGCATGAACAGCCTGTTAAAGAATGGTCAGTGCTACCTAACCATCCGCTTTGGCGTCAGAGAAACGCGAGCCATCAGATCTGATTCAAACCACGTAATGAACAGATACAGATACGTTAGTTACTAAACCCCCGTAGATAACTTTCAGACTGATCGTCTTCTTGCTTAGCAGAGCTTCAGTCCTAGAGCTGAGGCCTATTCAGGACTGCAGGTTCATTTTAAGGAGAATGCCAGTTCTAGGGACATTCCTGTCCTTTGGACTGGATGTGGTTTAAACAGAAACGACCATTTACTGTTTTCTTTTAGTTTACAGCATGAAATGCCTTTAGTACTCTTCAAATTAACACACACATGCATCCTTCCCCCAAAAAACAAGCAAGCAAGCAAGCTAATAACCAAACAAAAAACCCCAGAGTGAGCCAAACCATCCCAGAAAGCAGTTCTATACCTATCTATCTATCTATCTATCTATCTATCATCTATCTATCTATCATCTATCTATCTATCTATCTATCATCTATATTTGGTGCATTGTAATTATACATCGTAGTAAGATGCAAAGTGATACATTTATACATGGGTATTTCCCTTTGCACCACTCCCTCCCCCTCTATACCCCCCCCCCATGAACTCTTTCTTCTTCCCCATATGTGTTAGTGAGATTGGTAGTGATGCCTTCATATATGGACATAATATTATTTGAACTGTTCCCTTCTTTAAGTCTCATTTTTCCCTTCCCCATTTACCCCCTTCCCCCATTCCCCTTCTGTTATTCTGCTGGCCTGCCACTATTTATCTCAAGTCCCTTTTTGTTTCCTGTGTTCTCTCTAGCTTCTACATATGAGAGAAAACATGTGACTCTGGACTTTCAGAGACTGGCTGATCTCACTTAGCATATTATTTTCTAGTTCCACGCATTTTCCTGCAAATGACATAATTTTGTTCTGAGTAAAATTCCATAGTGCATACATACCACATTTTCTTTATCCATTCATCTGTTGGATGGTTGGTTCCATAGTTTGACTATTGCGAATTGTGCTGCTATAAAGATGGGTATGCATGTATCACTATAGCATTCTAACTTTAATTTTCTTGGGAAGATACTAAGGCTTGCTATAGCTGGGTCATATGGTGGTCCCATTCCAGGTCTTTCGAGGAACTTCCCAGGAAGCAGATCTAATGTCCACTGGGAATATTGGTACTAGGGTAGGTTCAGAGCTGCTTAGGAAACAGTGATGTATACATCAATTGATGAATTCCCCTATTCCATTCCAGATTAATAACATTAGGTTTGTCCACCAGTGAAGGAGCATAACCATTTTTCTAGATTTTTAGAGGAGATTTTATGTGTCCTTTGTTAAATCTATACCTTCCAGGTAGATTTGACCAAAAAAAAAAAAAGAAAAAAGAAAAGAAAAGGGGGACACTGATTTGGACTATCATAGTATTCCTGAAGAACTGGTCGCCTACATGATGAATAGTTTTCTATCTTTACAAAACTGGAGGTATGACCAATGGGAAAAGCACTGACCTTGGAAAATGGAATTGGGCCTAAAATTCATGCTTTTTTTTTTTTTGCAGAACCCAGGGGCATTCTACTTCCAAGCTTCACCCCCAGCACTACTTTTTTATTCTTTATTTTGAAATAGGGTCTCACTAAGTTGCAGAGGTCCTCACTAAGTAGCTGAGGCTGACCGCGAACCTGTGCTCCTCCTGTCTCAGCCTCCCAACTACTGGGATTACAAGTGTGCGCCACCATGCCCAGCTAAATTCATGCTTATGAAGATACATTTCAACAGATCCCCTCTGCTTATGAGTTAGTACATCTGGTTTTTGAGAAAAAAAAAAAAAAACATTGGTACATTTAAAAACTCACTGTGCAGCCTCAGGACCGGAAATGTAGGGCTGATCTTGAATTCTGATCTTGTCCAAGCTTTGATTGCAATCTTCACTTATACAAACAAGCTTAATGCGCATCTTATAAACAATCCAGCTACTGGTGGGGGTGGGGTGCGGGGGCAATGTCGTGGAGGTGGAGAAGGTTCTATGTAAGCAGGTGCTGCAGCCAAGCCCTAGACATGGGTTTCCTATTGTCAAGGTGGCTGTGTGATGGAATGAGGAGAGGGAGCAGGAGGGGTGAGGAGGAGTTAGTGGTCATGTCTGTGGAAAGTGAGTATTACCTTCCCTTTCCCCGTGTGAAGGACTTTTCCCATGTGCAGAAATTCTTTCTGTTGTAGAGGTTTCAAACTTTAGGTTGTCACTCAGTAGGTAACAGACTTAAATTGGTGGGCTGTGACCAGCATACAGGACACATTTTAAAATAGAATAGGAGAGAAATCACTCATGTGGACATATGTCATATTGTGACAGTATGTGTTGGGTAAAACTTTAATCTTATTTATACTTATATGTTTATATCGGGCCATGGTGTAAAATATATTTCTTACTGTGTGTTTTAGTCAAAAACATTTGAAAACCACTGTGGTAGGGCCTAGTTCACCTCCTACCTCCTCTGAGTAGTCTTTCTGGGCCACAGCAGCCCTTGATGGTTTAGCAATCCTCTTCCCCACTATCACTTTGTGCTGCTCATTAATGCTCCTCTAATCCTTTTCTATGTTATTAGCTTCTCATGTGTATTTAGAACAAAATTCTGTTAAAGACGTGTATTCCAGGCTTCTTGGTCTCTGATATAGCTCTGTAAAATCCCCTCCCCCTCCCTTTTCCCTTCCCCTTCCTCCTCCTCCTCCTCCTCCTCCTCCTCCTCCTCTTCTTCTTCTTCTTCGGATCAAAACCAGGGCAAGTGTTCTACCATTGAACTACATCTCCAGCCCCTATATATATTTTTTGAGATAGGGTCTTGCTAAATTGCCCAGGCTGGCCTTGAACTTGGGAACCTCCTGCCTCAGCCTCCCTAGTCCTTGGGATTACAGGCATGTGCCACTGTGTCTAACCTGGAATACATTTTTTTTGTGGTACTGGGGATTGAGTCTAGGGGCATTCTACCTCCAAGCTATACCCCTAGCCCTATTTTATTTTTATTTCTGAAACAAGGTCTTACTAGGTTGATAAGTCTCACTACTTGCTGAGACTGTCCTTGAACCTGCGATCCTCCTGTCTCAACCTCCCAAGTACTGGGATTACAAACGTACCCCACCATGCCCAGCTGGAATACATTTTTAACATGTTCTGTCCTCTGCTCTAAGCCTGCTCATGCGCCCCATTACTGCCTCTTGCAGTCTTTTTTAAATGTCTTCCTAACATTGGAGTTTGACTATTAATATTTATGTTATGAGGTGACTTGTTTCTTCTACCAGAGAGTAAACTTTATTTGGGCAGACCGGAGCTGCTCAACTCCCCTGTTCCCGGCACGGTACTTGGCACATGTGGCACCGAGTCACTACTTGTTGACTGAGTGGCAGGCGGAGTGACTTAAAGAGTGACCTGTTGTTGGTCTGGCAGTTGCAAAGGGCCTTTCTTCCTTGCTGTCAGGAAGCTGTTTTGCTAATGAACTCAGGATGAAAAGGAAGGCTTAAGCCTAATGATTTGAGGAAATTTAAACATCATGCGGTGACACTGTCTTATTTTTCTTTTATTATGCCAGCAGCACATTATTTTGGTTTGCCTATACCGAGTTATAGAAATGGACCCCTGTAAGAAAGTTATAGAGAAATGTTTTTTATTTATGAGATTCAGTTTGCGACCTGCACAGGAAATCCTTCTTAGAACTTGTGAGTTGTTTCTGTTTCTTGATAAATGGAGCGTCCTCTTATTATTAATGAACAAGCCCTAGCTAGGCATGGTGGCGCACACCTATAATCCCAGTACTGGGGAGGCTGAGACAGGAGGATCAAAGGTTCAAGGACAGCCTCAGCAATTTAGCCAGACTCTCAGCAACATATGAAGACCCTGTGCAGGGTAAGGGGGATGGGGATGGAGCGGGGTGAGAGACTTGGGAGGGGGGAGCTCCCCAAGTGCTGTGTGCATGTATGTCTCTATCACTCTGAATTTCATCATGATGTATCATGACAATGCACCAATAAAAATGAAAAAAAGGGGGTGGGTGGGAGCTGGAGATGTAGCTCAGAGGTAGACTGCCCCTGAATTCCATCCACAGTACCAAGAAAACAAAAGACACACACACACACACACACACACACACACACACACACACACCAGGACTATGGCCCTGTGAGTTTCCCTCTTTGCTTTGGCTGATATTGTAGGTCTGAGATTTGGGTTAAAATGCAATAGGTTTATTCAACAGATTTTTGAACTATTTATCTTCTCAGTCTCTGATCTTTTATAATTTGCTTTTTATTGTTTGTCTTTTAATTTTTTGGGGGGTTATGTGCCGTCTGGTTTTATTATACCTATGTCAGCATACCCCGGAGGAAAGGGCATGCGTCAGCTTGGAGTTTGACAGACTTGGGATCAAATTCTGAACAAATTTGGGTGTTAACACTTCCTAGCTATGTGATCCTGGAAAAGAAACCTCTGTATCTTATGAGTCTCCTCTGTAAAATGAGACCAATACTATTTTCTACATTGTTTTAATTATAGTCTGACACACACAGTGTTCAGTACATTTTAGGCACTAAGTAAAAATTTGTTCCTTTTCTTTCTTTCCATTTATGGTATGAAACTTTAGTCTCTTGGAAGGAAGTAGATAGAATCTATGACAGCAAATGTGTTCATTAGTTGTACATTTGCTATACTTTTGAGAACATGAGAAGATAATCTTGTTTCTCTCAATTACTTTATCTAGAAAATCTAGAAAATAATAATCATTATATATCACTTCAGAAAATTATTGGTTAAGAATACTGATATACATGCATTTTGGGGCAATATTCATGTATCATCTCAAGGATAATCTCAAAAAAGTACATGTGCATTTCTTTAAAAAGAGATAACTTGATATGCCGAGAGCATCATTTCTAGTTTTGATGATCAGGATTTTGCATTAATAGCTTAAAAATGTAGAATTTTACCAGGGTTTTAGGGATAAATTCGTCATACATTTATTGAGGAAATGGAAGATAAAATAGTTCCCATTCTGTGCTCTCCTAAGTGGTTTTAATGTATATAGGAGAATGTGAAATAGATTATTGCTTCAGCTGTAGGGGCATAATGGGAAGATATAAATAGTGGCTATAAGAGTATAATGCTAAGATTTAAATAGCAGTCAAACACAACTGGTGAGGCAGGCACACAAGCTTCCAGAGATTTGGAATGTAGATCAATAATCTGGGAATGAGAAACCAGTCTGTGATGTTGCAGAAAGGCTGGAAACAGAGGATGAAGTAGTTCAAAATATGATACCGTCAGCCAGGGTATAGGAACGGAATGAACAGTGTATTTCTTTCCATCGTTCTGTATGCTTTTTGGACTTCATATATGAGCCTGACTCTGAAAGTATACTCTGGAAGTCATTGCAATTTAGGGAATTCTGCTGTTATATTCATGGTTTGGGTGTGATGTGAGAGCTCTTTTCCTTATTATATGAAGTTTTTCCCCCACCAGGATTCCTAGAAATATTCTTAGTAAATTAAACATTTCAATCATTAATCTATCAACCTTTTATTGAATCTCAGTTATTTTGAAAGATGCTGGGAATAAAAGACACGTCTACCCTTGAAAAGTTGACAGTTCTTTGTGGAGAAGGCCATCTGAAGAATGAATGGGGGAAGGATGGGTGCTCCGGGAGTAGAGACCACAGCCTACGGGGCTACAGAACGTAGCCCGACAATTTGTATTTTAGCAAACAATGATAAATCCACTCTTCCCTTCAGTCCTGCAAAACATCCCCTGAACCAACAGAAACAGAATGAGGAGTTTATTTTCTTTGGAGTCTATCTTGGCTTATGTAAAACTATAATTATTTGTTAAAGTCAAAAGATAATTATTATTCTATTTTGCCTTTGAACTTGGCATGTGTTTTCTATTTCAGCTAGCCATTCTGATTAGTGTACTTTTGGATATATTTGCTCAAAAAATTTATGCAACACTTATTGTAAATATCCTTAGCTAAAGGAAAAAAAATACTCCATTCATTATCCTTTTAATGAGGATAGGTACTTAATTTTGTTTGCTTTTAGAAAGATTATTAAAACCAGAAGGGAAACACATTTCTTTACCTTATTATACCAAGATATTATTGTTTTATTTTATTTCATTTGATTCTGTTTATTTTGATAACAGGGGTTAAACCCAGGGCTTTGCACATGCACTACTACTGAGCTTAGAATGAACATCTTTTTTGTTTTTTTTGGAAGAATTTAGTAGTTTGCAATGTGGGGAAATGTTTCTCCTTTCTTTCCTTCTTTTTTTTTTTTTTGTGGAACTACATGACCGTATTTTCTGTGTTTTACTTTAAGGGTGGTTCACTTTATTGTTTGGAAAATGTGTCGGTTTGCTATTTTGGGACACTATTGCATTTGGGCAAGAAGCATCTGCATGCTTTAACAGCCATAGATGTGAAGGGTGATCTTTTCATGGGATAACCTCAGTGTGCTAGTAACGCCAAGAAAATGATAGCATGTCCGTAAAAGCCCCAGAAGTCTATCTCCTTCTGATTTCCTTTTACTATGTAATAATCTGGCCACTGAAGTTGCCCCACATTTCCCAGTACCTGGGGACCTGGCTTTGGCAGTCAGCTGCCCTGCAGGCTGCAGGACTTGGCTAGGAGCCAGGCCACAAGAAAAGGCGGTATGGAAGTCGAGCGAGGAGAATTAGTTAAGCTTTTAATTAATGCACCCTTTCCTGTGGTAGGGATGTGTAGAGATTCACATCTTTAGTTATGCTTCAAATGCTTAAACTCAGCCACATATCAACAGTAAATAATAAGCATTAAAACAATTTGCTGGGCTTTATGGATGATGATATAGACACATGGGGAGGCTTTGCAGCGGTACTCAGCAGACCTAGGAACCTGCAACAATTTGTGTAGAGCTGGAAGGATCTGAAGCCCCTCAAGGGCCCGGGACTCTGTTCTGGTTCTTGTAGCTGCCTGTCTGGGCGGCGAAGGCACAGGTGGTCCTCACTGAAGTAGGAACACTTTTAAGCACATTCAGTTGTCTATAGCCCGCCTGGATGCATCTAGACACGTTCAGTTTGTTTACCTTGTGGAATATTTATCACCTTGGTGAGATCCATAGTTTGGACATGTTCTCCATAAAACCTCTCCTAAAATTCCCAAATTCTTATAGATTGTAGTTTTGATAGATTGTAGTGGTCATCTACTAAAGGGGCCACTGTTTCTGAAGTCACCTTAAAAAAATAAGAATGCATATTGTTATCACATAACAAGAAATGCAGAAGAAGAACATCTAAAGTTGGTTAAGCCAATGTGAACAATATTCTATCCACTGAAGGGAAGGAAAGAGACTGTTGCCCAGTGCAACACGAAGCATGAGCTGCAGGGCAGTATTGGTCATTTGAGTCTCAAACCCTTCAGTAGCTGTGGACCAGCACCTGATGTATGTACTGGAGGCAGAGGGGTCAAGGAGATGGCTGCCAGCTACATCAGCTGCTGGGGACTTCCGTTTCCTGTGGAGGGCTGGGGAGCATTAGTATGTGTAATAGAGATAATGTGATCTTTTTTTACTGTCTGGAGGATTTAGTAGATATTAAGTGTGATATGAAAAGTGGTAAAAGTTGATTTCTGCTGGGTGTGGTAATCCCGGTGCTTGGGAGGCTGAGACAGGAGGATGGTCAGTTTAAGGCCAGAGTGCTGTAACTTAGCAACATCCTGTTTCCAAATAAAATATAAAAAGGACTGGGGTGTAGCTCAGTGGCAGAGCACCCCTAGGTTCAATCCTCAGTACCATAAAAAAAAAGGAAATTTGACTTTCCAGGTAGTATTTTTCAAATGGCAGAGTTTAAACTGAGTGTTAGTGATTCAGTTTAAAAGTCTGTTCCTATGCTGTCTCAGGGTAACCAGCCTTCTTCATTCCTGGCTCATGTCTTCTGTCTTTCCTCTCCTGCACATTCTACTATTCTACCTCTTAGGTCACAGGTTCAGCTCCCCCTTAAAACCCTCTTCCTTCTTCTTGGCTTAGACATTATGTAAAACTTATTTTTATTACAGTGGATATACATAATTTTTTTGGTACTGGGGATTGAACCCAGGGGCATTATACCTCTGAGCTACACCCTAGCCCTTTTTATTTTGTAACAGGGTCTCACTAAGTCGCTGAGGGTCTTGCTAAGTTGCTGAGGGTCTTACTAAGTTGCTGAGGCTGGCCTTGAACCTGCAATCCTCCTGTCTCAGCCCCCAAGTACTGGGATTACAGGCGTGTGCCACCCTGCTAGGCTTACCATGGATGTTTAAATTTTAGTCCTATAGTTAAATTTTCATAGCTAAATTTTTTCTGTGAAAATATTAAATGAAAGAGATTCTTTTTGTTTTTAATACTAACATTTTGATTTTATAGTTGAGCTTAAAGACTTAGTATACATAGTAAATGCATGGGTACACTGGAAAGTTTCGAATTCAGCCTGTGAGAGGAACCTTAGGGAAAGAGAGTTAGCAAGCAATAACAAAAGATGTTGAATTTATTGTGTCCTATATCTTGAAGCACAGTAGCTAAGACTTTGTAAAAAGACTTCCCTAGGATAATAAAATGTTAACAGCCAAAAGAAGTTTGAGAGATGGCTTAGCCCAAAGTTCTCATATTATAGGGGCAAAGACCTATCCCAGGTAAAGTAGAAAATTAGCAATATGGTTGGTCTTGGACTTTAGGTAGAATGAGCTGTTACTATAATGGTTGCGATAATGACCTCACTAGGAATTAGGATTGCATACAAGCAAGATAAATGATCACAAGTATGAACCCCTATATCTGCACCTCTGTCCACCTGACTTTCAAGGCAGGTTTTGAAAGTCATCTTGCTGACTGTGAGGCTGAACCCCGAAAGACCACAGCAAGGTTATAGTCTATTCCATTGGGCAGCATAACCGGGTTGGGAGCCACTGTGGAGTACATCTCTGTCCCTGAGGTTGTCACTTCCCTGTTGCCCTGTCTTGCCTTATTGACCTCTTGCCTGGAAAATAATTCTTACTGACCTTCCTCATGCTCCTGAGTAGAAACCCGAGAGTACTGCGGGTCACAACGTGGAGGGCTTATGCTGAGGTTGGGCACAAAGAGGGGTACGTGTGGATTGGGAGTGGGGTAGACGAGGTCTGCAGACATCAGGGGCTGGGGTCAAGAGAGGAAATCCAAAGGATGGGTGGGGTTGGGAGCCTGTTTCTAGACCTTTATTCTTACAGAGGGCCGCTTGTTTCTGTTCTATTCCAAACAATTTTTTTTTTTGGAGGTACCGGGGATTGAATCCTGGGGCATTCTACCTCCGAGCTACACCCCCAGCCCTATTTTTTATTCTTTATTTTGAAACAGGATCTCACTAAGTTACGGAGGCCTCACTAAGTAGCTGAGGCTGGCCGTGAGCCTGGATCCTCTGGTCTCAGCCTCCAAGTACTGGGATTACAAGCGTGCGCCACCACGCCTAGCTATGTTCCAAACAATTTGAATTCATTCTTACCGAGGTAGCTGGTGTGCTGTGCATGATGTCCAATGGCGTTTGTCTCTGAACAGCACAGACTTTGAGAGATTAGGGAAGTAAATACTCTCAAGATTGACGAGCTTGTACCTCATTTGTGTGCTCATACCACTCACGATCAAATTTTGAAATAAATGACTGATCTGGTAGAACAGCTTATAAACTTGGAAAGATGAGAATTTCAAAGAAGGCCCATGTGATACTTAAGTACAACTTGATACCTTTTCTAAACCTTGACGTTAGTGTTTTTTCCAATCATTAGAATTATGCATGTTTATTATAGAAGATATGGAAATGATAGACAACAACATGTAAGATATATATGATCATCGAGTATCCCAGTATCCACAGTCTAATAATAATAATACTTTGGGGCCGGGCGTGGTGGTGCACGCTTGTAATCCCAGTACTTTGGGAGGCGGAGACCGGAGGATCCGGGTTCGCGGCCAGCCTCAGCTCTCTCTCTCTCTCTCCCTGTCTCTCTCTCTCTCTCTACTTAGTGAGGCCCTCTGCAACTTCGTGAGACCCGGTTTCAAAATAAAGTATAAAAAATAGGGCCGGGGGTGTAGCTCAGAGGTAGAACGCCCCTGGGTTCAATCCCCGGTACCGCAAAAAAAATTTATATATATATATATATAATAATACTTTGGAGGTATTTTGTGTGTGTGTATGTGTGTGTGTGTGTGTGTGTGTGTGTGTGTGTGTGTTTGTTACTGGGAATGGAACCCAGGGTCATTTTATCTCTGATCTACACCTCCAGCCCTATTTTATTATTTTATTTTGAAACAGGATCTCACTAAGTTGCAGAAGGCCTCACTAAGTTGCTGAGGCTGGCCATGAACCTGCAATCCTCCTGTCTCAGCCTCCCAAGTACTAGGATTGCAAGCATGCACCACAACACCCAGCTGTTTGTTTCTTTATTGAATCTTTTCTAATTATTCAGTGTTGATATAGTGTGTGTGTGTGTGTGTGTGTGTGTGTGTGTGTGTGTGTGTGTGTGTATCTTTTTTGGTACTGGGGATTGAACCCAGGAGCATTCTACCTCTGAGCTACACCCCCAGCCCTATTTTATTTTTTATTTTGAAACAGGGTCTCACTAAGTTGCAGAGGGCCTCACAAAGTTGCTGAGACTAGTTGCAAACCTGTGATCCTCCTGTCTCAGCCTCCCAAGTACTGAGATTACAACCGTGTGCCACCACTCCCAGGTTATTTTTTGTTTTGAAACAGGGTCTCACTAGGTTGCTGAGAGTCTTGCTACATTGCTGAGGCTGTCCTTGAACCTACAATCCTCTTGTCTCAGCCTCCCAAGTGTTGGGATTACAGGAGTGCGCCACCATGCCCAGCTGATATATCTATCTATCAATCATCTATCTATCTATCTATCTATCTATCATCTATCATCTATCTATCTATCTGATCATCATCATCATTATTATTCTATCTATCATCTATCTATCATCTATCTATCTATCTATCTATCTATCTATCTATCAGATCATCATCATCATTATTCTATCTATCTATCTATCTATCTATCTATCTATCTATCTATCATCTATCTATCATCTATTTGGGGTCCTGGCAGTAGACAGGGTCTAGTCAGCAGCAGTTTTCTCTTCATTATGGCAACATTATACTCTGCTGTGAGGTTACACCATAATTTACCTATTTGTTTTTCTTTTATTAGGTTCTTAGGTTGATTACAAGTTTTGGTATTCTAAATAATGTTATAGTTTTCTTCTTTCCCTCCCTCCCTCCTTCCCTCTCTCCCTCCCTCCCTCCTTTCTTTCCCTAGCTCTTTCTTCCTTTCTTTCTTTCCTCAACACTTGGGAGGCTGAAAAGGTGACCATAATTTGAGGCCAGCACTCAGTAACTTAGTGAGACTCTGTTCAGGGGTTGAAAGGCCCTGGATTCAATCCCCAGTGCCACACAAAAATTGTTGGACATTTATTCTTCACCTTATGTTGAATATAATAACTTTGTAACTTTTTCTCTCTTGCCACTGCTTTCTTTCTTTTCTTTTCTTTTTTTTTTTGTGGTGCTAGGGATTGAACCCAGAGGGGTTCTGCCTCTGAGCTATACCCCCAGCCCTATTTTATTTGGAAACAGGGTTTCACCAAGTTGATGCGATCCTCACTGAGTTGCTGAGGCTGGCTTCGAACCTGTGATCCTCCTGTCTCAGCCTCCCAAATACTGGGATTACAGGCATGTACCACCACGCCTAGCTCTCACCATTGCTTTCTAAACTATCTATTCAGGTAGAAAAATTCCAGGAGAACCAAGATGGTGGTGCATGTCTGTGATCCCTTCTACTTTACTCGGGAGGCTGAGGCAGGTGGATCATGAATTCAAGGCCAGCCTGGGTGACTTATGGTGAGACCCTGTCTCAAAATAAAAACTGAAAAGGGTTGGGGATGTAGCTCAGTGGCAGAGCATCCCTGGGTTCAATCCAAGTTCTGCAAGAAAAAACAATGTAGGAAAAGATCATTTTTTTGCTATCATTTGATTATTCATTTGTTTATGGAGACATTTCTTTCTTTCTAGATCAACCTTTATATTTCTTAGCTCCCTTTTTCCTTGCAGTGCAGGGAATCGAACTTAGGCCCTCACACATGCTGGGCAAGCATTCTGCCGCTGAGCTGTGTCTCCAGCCCTATCTTAGCTTTTTTTTTTTATCTGGGACCTTGTTTGAGGGTGCATTATATTCTTTCCAGGTTCCTTGGGATGCTCCCAAAGTGGGCTGCTTGATCTATGACACTGATCTGAGCAATTCAAAATTTTTTTCCACCATAAAATAGATGTGAGATAATCTTTGGAAGAAAAGGGCGTGAGGGTGGGGGTAGGAAGAAGAGACTTGGTTAAGATGGTAGGATTCTCAAAGCCTTTAAGGTTGCTAACACATTACCAGTCATCGAAGGGGGACTACAGAGGAGTGTTTTTCAAAGTTTTTTTTCTTAGTTAATATTTCCCTTAACAAGTTCATCAGCTATGTGTTCAGTCCAAGAGATAAAGCAGTGAACAAGATAAAGATTTTTTAGCCGGGCGTGGTGGCGCACGCTTGTAACCCCAGTACTTGGGAAGCTGAGATAGGAGGATCGCAGGTTCGCAGCCAGCCTCAGCTACTTAGTGAGGCCCTCTGCAATTTAGTGAGACCCTGTTTTAAAATAAAGAATAAAATAGGGCTGGGAGTGTAGCTCAGAGGTAGAATGCCCCTGGGTTCAATCCCCAGTACTGCCAAAAAAAAAAGAAAAAAAGACTTTCTTTGCTTTCACAGGATTTATAGAACTTACGGTCATTGGCCCTGCTGGAACAGTACTGGGGACTGAACCCAGGGGCATTCTGCCTCCAATCTACAGCCCCATCCCTTTTTATTCTTTATTTTCAAACAGGGTCTGGCTAAATTGCTGAGGCTGGCCTTGAACCTGTGATCCTCCTATCTCAATCTCTCAAGTCCTGGGATTGCAGGTCTGCACCATGGCACCAGGCTAGGACATCTTATCTCTTTATGGAAAGATGTACCAGGAAGAACTCAGCCCCCCAGGACCCCCCATTTCTTTGGACACTTCTGGGAGAAGCCTTTCTGCCCACTGACCAACAGGCCTTTCAGGGCTAAGTGGTGTTTGCTGAGGATTTTGATTGTCGGGATCATTGCTTATTGGACTTGATTAAAAGCCCCCTTTGTTTTCTTCAGAATACACAAAGATGTTTTTGGAAAGAGTTTTGTTATCTTATCCTGACAAAATGTTTATCTGCCAGTATATTCAGTGGAGGAGGAGGGAGGATGGGTGCGCAGGTATTGTGTATGTGCCACGAGTTTAAGTTGACAGGCATCATCTGTGACAATGCTCTGCCACAGATTTCTTTTTTCTTTGCAGCTGAGATTCCGAGACATGAATTACACGTGATTGCACAATATCTGCTCATAGAAATTACGGAGAGAGCGGCGGGCCCTAACAGTGCTTATTTACACAGAACACCCTGGTTCACTGTTTCCCCTCTGGCTTTTCTTAAACAAGCAATTCATTCTCAACAGTTTTAAATTTAAAATCAATATTTCTAATAAAATAGTTTTACCCTTTTCATCTTTATGTATGGACATGTATTGGAAGGGAATCCAAATGAGTTTAAACAGTAAAGACGAGACTATCAATAAAAAAGCATTCTAGGGAAGTCTATGAATACTAGATATTTCTGTTTATGTTTCAACACGAACATATATATGAATCTAGCACAGTATAACTTTTCATTCATTAACTAGATATTAAGTAAAATTGGTTTCAGGGAAAGAAAGTAAATTGATTGGTCAAATTAAAAATGCATTTGGTAGTTTGAAAATAATTCAGGCAGTTTGCTCTTTTAACACAAATACTGAGCATTTTTTTTTTTTTTTGGTGTGGTGCTGGGGATCGAACCCAGGGCCTTGTGCATGCTAAGCATGTGCACTACCACTGAGCTACACCCCCAGCCTGAATACTGAGTGCCCTTTATCGATGGGATACTTCAGTAGAACACACATAGAAGAAATTTATTCTGGAGTCTCGGGGTATATAATCTTTCTTGAAGTTGCTCAGAATGCTTATGCTGAGATATTACCTAAATTATTCTCCATTGATTCGCAGAAATGGGATGATTAATATTAAGGAACACTTAAAATTGTGCAGCTCATACAAAATGATTGAACCATGTGTTTTTTATTTCAATTATTTTGTTGTGTGTTGGTAGTGCATTATTGTGATACACAAATTGTAAAAATGTTCTAAAGTATATCCTGCAAGTCTACCTTTGACCCATGTTTCTGTCTTTCTTTTACCCCAACCCCCTTTTTGTAATCACTTTTATTAATTTCTTATGTTTTCTTTCATTGTCTCCTTATGCAAACACAGGAAATAGAAGTGTATATTCTTATTTCTTTTCTTTCCTATATCAAAAGATAGCATACCTTCTTAGTCCATTCGTGATGCTATAAAAATAGCTGAGACTAGGCAATTTTTTTTTGTGTGTGTGGTATTAGGGCTTGAACCCAGGGGTATTCTACCTCTGAGCTACACCCCAGCCCTATTTTATTTTTTATTTTGAAACAGGGTCTCACTAAGTTGCTGAGGATGGTCTCGAGCCTGCGATCCTCCTGTGTCAGCCTCCCAAGTACTGGGATTATAGGTGTGCGCCACCACATCCAGCAAGACTGGGCAGTTTATAAAGAACAGAAATGCATTTCTCACAGTTCTAGACTAGGGGTCCAAAGCGAAGGCTCTGGCTGGGGAGGGCCTGGTCTCTCTGCTTCCAAGATGGAGCCTTGTGGCTGTGTCCTTGAATGATGGAAGACAGGGGGCGAAAGGGCAACTGTTGTGTGGAGCCTCTTTTTTAAATTTAAATTTTATTTTTATACTTTTATTGGTACATTGTAATTATACATCATAGTGAGATTCACAGTGATAGGAATACGCATGCGCACAGCACTTGGTGTGACTCCTTATGCATCCCAGCCTGCCCCTCCTTCTTCCCTCCCCACACGTGTTAGAGAGGTTGATATCGGTACCTTCATGTATGGACATAACCTTATCTGCACTGTTTCCTTCCTTAAGCCAGTGTTTCCCTCCCCACCTCTCTCCCCCAACCCCCTTCCACTATTCTACTGGTCTCTCTCCTCATTTGACTGAAGTCCCTTTGTTTCTTATTTTTGTTCTAGTTTTCTCCTCCTCCTCCTCCTCCTCCTCCTCCTCC
>PVJS01016352.1:0-37598 GCA_004027185.1 Glis glis
CAATCACATGTCCTCTAAGACTCAAGAGGGAGGATACAAACTCCATAGTGTGTGTGTGTGTGTGTGTGTGTGTGTGTGTGTGTACTGGGGATTGAACCCAGAGGCATTCTACCTCCAAGCTACACCCTCAGCCCTATTTTACATTTTATTTTGACACAGGGTCTTTTCAAATTGCTGAGGGTCTTTCTAAGTTGCTGAGGCTAGCCTCAAACTTGTGATCCTTCTGTCTCAGCCTCCCAAGTAGTGGGATCACAGGTATGCATCACCATATCTGGCTTAAACTTCACCTTTTGATGAGAGAGATGTCAAAGGCTTTGTGGCCATTTATGGGGGAAAAAACATCAAAAGTAGGAAAAGCACCAAAGGAATTTTCTTCTTACACAGATTTGGAATATCAGGCCCAAGACGACAAGAGCTTCACCAGCTTGGGTCTCCTTAACTCTAATATACAGAACTATTTCGCACCAACTATGTTCCAGACAAGTGTGGGCCTGGCTGCCGAGGCGTGCTTAACAAGGCCCTCCTGGGGGAGGCAGGTTCAGAGAGACCCACTACAAAGACTTGGTGTGTGACAGCTGCAGACCCCCACAGCCAATCCCCCCACTCCTAGAGACTGTTCATACAAGGATGTGCACATAGGGGCCAAAGGCAAGGAGACAGGGCACATGAAGGATTTTGGATTTTAGCATCAGAATGAGCCCATTTATTTATTTATTTATTTATTCATTCACTCATTCATTTACTTTAATATACTTTTATTGGCACATTGTAGCCTCACATCATCATGTAGTTCAGAATGATAGTGACATGCATGTACACAGATAGCACTTGGTGAGCTTCCCCCTGGCTCCTTCCCCACTCCCTCCCCTTTCCCACACATGATATTGAGATTGGCATTGGTAATTTCACGTATGTATATGACTTCAGTGGCAGTGTTTACTTCATTAATTTTCCCTCTCCCCTCACTATCCCCTGCACCCCTCCATCACTCCACTGGGGTTTCTCCTCCACTGTCTAAAGTCCCTTTGGTACCCCGATTACTCCCTAGCTTCCGATTATGAGAGAAAACGTATGACCCTTCACTTTCTGTGACTGGCTAATCTCATTTAACATAATGTTCTCCAGATCCATCCATTTTCCTGCAAATGGTGTAATTTTGTTCTACTTTATTGCTGAATAGAATTCCATTGTGTGTATATCCCATAAATTTGTAATCCATTCATCTGTTGATGGACACCTAGGCTGGTTCCACGATTTGTCTACTGTGAATTATGCTTCTATAAACATATATACGCATGTATCACTATATTATTCTGATTTCAATCCCTTGGAAAGATACCCAGGAGTGGTATAGCTGGATCATATGGTGGATCCATTCCCAGTTTTCTGAGGAATCTCCACACTGATCTCCATAGCAGCTGCACTAATTTGCAATCCCACCAACAGTGTCTAACAGTTCCATTTTGCCCACATCCTCACCAGTATTTATTGTTTGTATTCTTGATGATTTTCATTCTAAATCTCAGTGTAGTTTTGATTTACATCTCCCTGATTGCTAATGATGTTGACTATTTTTTCATATATTTATTGGAAATTTGTATTTCTTCTTTTGTGAAGTGTCTTTTGAGTTCAATTGCCCATTTACTGGCTGGTTTTTGTTTTGTTTTGTTTTTTAAGTGTTAAATATTTTAAGTTCTTTGAATATTCTGGATATTAGTCCTCTATCAGAGGAATAGCTGGCAAAGATCTTCTCCCATTCTGTAGACTCTCTCTTTAGACCCTTAATGGTTCCCTTTGTTGAACAGAAACTTTTTAATTCAATGCCATCTCACTTATAAATTCTTGTTCTAATTTCCTGAGCTTTGGGGATCTTATTGAGGAATTTTCTACCAGTGACTATATGTTGGAGTGTTGGTCCTATGCCCTCCTCTAGTAATTTCAAAGTCTGGTCTAATTTCCAGGTCATTGATCCATTTTGAGTTGACTCTTGTGCAGGGTGAGAGGTTGGGGTTTAATTCCATTTGTCTCCAAATAGACAACCAGTATTCCCAACACCATTTCTTGAAAAGATTTTCCTTTCTCCAGCATATGTTTTTGGCACCTTTGTCAAAAATCAATTGACTGTGTGTGGATTTGTTTCCATGTCTTCTATTCTGTTCCATTGGTCTATGTGAGAATGACCCCATTTCAAATCCAAGTTGTGCCACATCAGAATTTCTTAAATTTTCATTCTTAGTACTCATTCATTTGGTAAACATTATTGACTTCTACTCTATGCCAGGCTGGGTGTTTATTGCCATTGCAATAAATAAACAGAACCAAGACTCTGCTCTCTGTGAAGAATTTTCCTGGGGCCGGCTCTGCCAGAAAAGCTGTAGGTATAGCTGTAAGGTTCCAGAGAGCAGGGTCATGAGATTATTTAACTTCTCTCATATCCATGCCCAAAGCCAACCAGAGAGGAATTGGTCATGCAACTTAGCAATTTAACCAGGTTAAACTTAGCAGAACAGAAAATCAGCTGAGTGAGGAGTGAGAAGTCAAGCTGCTTACATTCAGAAGCCCAAGAAATATTGCTATGCAGAGGAAAAGCCATCGGGAATATCACTAGACAGACTCATTAAGCAAGAAGGTTTCTGTGAAAATAACCAAATCATGCACCCGGACACCTCGGCATGAGATTAAAAGCTTGAAAGGAGGTTTAAACTTCATATTATTAAACTGCATTGTGACAGTTTAGGGAGAAAGAGCTTAGAGCCATCTGAGTTGATAGTAGCCTTATTTTGGGGCTATGACTACAATAAACTGTAGGGACATCCCTCCTGTGTGGGGCATGGGAGGGGAGGCAAGGAGACTGGGCAGTGGCCCAAGGCTAAGGATTGGAGAACTGGAGATGTTGGCAGAGGGAGTATCTATTGATAAGTGGATGCTCACTTCAAGTCTGTCCGAGGGCTGAGGGGCAGGCAGTGATGAAGGTAATAGAGGGGTGCATGGTAAATATATACATGTTATCTCTCACTACCATCACTTGCTGGATAACCTTGCAGTTTGGTTGCTGGATGGTGAATACTAAAGACCCTGGACCAGCTGGAATCTGAGCTTGCTTTCTCCTACCGTTTGACCTGAGCGCCACCGGGAAACCAGGCAAAGTCAGAAAACAGGGTCTTGCTTGAAATTTAGCAAAGGCCATGTTATGCAAACAAGCTGACTTCCCTTTCTGTAACATCTCTTTGATCCATGGTGACCAAGGGAGTCCACATAGACTGGAACAAGCTCCGTGATGGGCAGCAGCAGGACTGTCATGCAGGCAACCCAGTTAGGGGTCCCCATGCTTGTAACTGAGGAAGGAAGAAAGCCCAGGCAGCTTGGACCCAGCCCCCCCAACCCCTCAGGCTGGGCCTGGGACCCTGGAGCTCAACTGTGGGAGCCAGAGACTCCTGGCAGACACTTTCCAGAGATTTACTGCTCCATGGAGTTGCTACCAGAGCACTTTGCAGGTGAGATTACAGACAAGAGCCTTGGCCACTCGGCTCTTTGTAAGTGGTGGAGGTGGGTTTCAACACATGTATCAGGAGACTGAACTCCAGCACTCTTCCCTCCCCCAGGCTGGGACCCACACCCTGCCCCTCCTGAATGAGAGAAGCATTGGAAAGACAAGAATAATAAAGACAGCCCTGGTCTCGCCAATGACTTCTGGCCTTGGAGGGCTCCCTCAGGCCTGATGCCATGTGTTGACTCCATCTTATTCCTGTGTTTCTAGGGTCCTCTTCCTTCTCTAGCCAGGACTCACCAGCTCTCAGGTTCACTCTCTTCTCCCCTGACATTCTAATCAAGTCTGGGCTGGGCCCTGGAATCTGCATCTCTAACAAGCTCCCCAATGATGCTGCTGCCTTATCTGCAAACCACACTTTTAGTAAGACTGAAACACAGATAGGATAGTCTGTCTCTCTTGGTTGCCTACCCTTCCCTTTAATGGCTTTATACCATCCTCAAGATAAAAATCTATTCACTCGAGTAGTCCCATAAAGGCTTCCATGATCTGATCCAACCTGGGCTGACATGTACTGTGGCATAGTTAGTGCATTGCACAAATTCACACCACCGAGGAGATGAAATCTATTAAGTGCTGACTGGAGGAATCTAAGCACCAAGAAAGACATTATCTTCTTCTTCTCACAAAGCATAGGGGGCTGGGATTTGATTGGGGCAGGAACAGATGCCTTTTTCTAATTTGCATAGAAGCACTTTGTAAGTCAGAAGTGATACTGCCCAAGCATATTTCTCCAGCCTTCTCTTTCTTCACACTCCTGTCTCCCATCACTCTTTCCCGTCCCCTTTCACCTGGTTGTCACCTTTGTATACTATTAGGAAGGCTTCTTGGATGCAGAGAATCCATCCATTTTCCCTGCTATCTGCTCCCAAGATCCACTCTCCCTTCCTTCAGAGCAGTTGTGTGTGTGTGTGTGTGTGTGTGTGTGTGTGTGTGTGTGTATGCACACATT
Organism: Glis glis; assembly: GCA_004027185.1. Taxonomy (NCBI): domain Eukaryota; kingdom Metazoa; phylum Chordata; class Mammalia; order Rodentia; family Gliridae; genus Glis; species Glis glis. The sequence continues at coordinate 4,500 of PVJS01016352.1, forward strand.
GCTGTGGATGCGTCCCAGGGTCCCACATATGATAGGCTCCACCACTGAGCCACATGCCTAGCCCTGGAGCAGTAATCTCAATGTACCTTACCTCACTCCCTCCTGTGGCTACTAAGGTCTCCCTTACTGGACAGTAAGTTTCTGAAGACCCTCTAGTGCTCCGTACAGGCCAAGTAGATACTCCAGAGCTCAATGAATACTTGTTGCAGATTCTCTTTTGCAACCATCAACTGACACAGGTGCCCAGCCCCAGCATGCCGTTTTTGTTTCTCCTTAAAAATTTTGTTTTGAAGTAATTTTAAATTTGCAGAGAAGTTGCAAAAAATAATTCAGAGAGTTTTATACCTGATACTCAACTTCCCCTCGCATTAGCATCTTACATAGCACGGCGTATTTATCAAAACTAAGAACTCCCCTCAGTATGTTACTATTGACTAGACTCCAGATTTTTTTTTTTTTTTTTGGATTTCCCCCACTTTCTCGCAGATGTCCTTTCTTCCCTTCCAGGTTTCCACATAGCATTCAGATGACACATCTCTTTGTTCTCCAATCTCTGACCATTTCTCTGTCTCTCCTTTTCTTCCTATGACCTTGACAGTTTCTAGAGGCCTGAGGAGCATTCAGTCTGGGGTTGTCTGAGGGTTTCTCATGGATGGACTGAGGTTATGGGGAAGAAGACTGCAGAGGCCAGGGGCCCTCCTTGCCCCATGGTGTCAGGGAACATGCTATCACATGACCTGTCCCTGGTGCTGCCAACCTTGATCCCCTGGTGAAGACAGTGTCTGCCGGGTCACTGCACTTTCATGTAGCTACTTTTTCCCCTTTCCACACTCCATCCATCCAAAGCGAGTCACTCGGTCCGGCCTACTCTCAAGAAGAGGGGAATCAGGCTCCATCTCCTGCAGGAACAAGTGTCAAAGAATTTTGGGTCTTGTGCTCAAACCACAATAGTAACTACTGAATTTGGGGGGAGATACTTTGAGGCTATGCAGATATTTTCTCTTTAGTTTCACCCACTGATTTTTGCATTCACCAGTATGTCCTACCTGCAGCCCAGCACTGTGACCTTTGAGTGGTATCTGCCAGTTCCCTCCAGTGTTCCATTTCAAGAGGCTTTCCTTGGCACACACCACCTCTCGCAGTTCTTCTGCTTCATCCCTTTCATGCTCTGGGTCCCAGTTTTCCCAGTCTCAGCCCCGGCTACTCAGTTCCAGAGAGTTTGATGTCATTAGTTGAGGCTGGGGCCCAGGCACTGGTAGTTTTTGAAAGGTCCCCTGAACATTCTGCCAGGGCTGAGGATCATTGACTGAGCCCAGCACTCTTATAGCTTCTCTGGGAGGCAGCCCCCTCCCCTCTCTCTCTTTGGCAAAACCAGTTACTCCCAGATCTGTGTCCCCAAAGGACTGGGCTCCCAGAAATATCTACCAATGCCTGTGTTTGTCCCTGCAGTCAGGAACTGGGTCTGCTCCCAGGCCTGCCCCTCCCCTCCCCACAGCCCAGAACAGTCTAGCATGAGATGGGTTCCCAGTGAGCAACAGTAGATAGAGAGAACCAGCGAGTCCCTGCAGAAACAAAGGCAGTCGCTGACTGCATGAAAGTGGCCAGTCCCTGCGCTCTCTCCCTGGCTCCATAGCTACAATAGTCCCCAGCCCTCTCGGGAAAAAGGGCACAGTGGCCAAGAAGTCACTGGCATGTGCTCTGCAGACATCTACCTGTCCCTGCTGCTCTTCAGCAGGGACATGTTCATGCTGTATTTGTAAATTGCCAGGAAACCAAAGAGCCAACACTACACTTTGTCACAAAAGGAGGTTTCCACGAGCGGGTCTCATTCTGCACTGATTGCCTCCCATGCCACCCAAGGGGCAAAGACCATGCCTATGAACACCTTTAAAATGGATCTAAAGCAGGAGAATATATTTTAACTCATCGTTTTGAGCTTAAGAAATGAATGCAACCTTTTATTCAATGAATGGGCCACATTGTTCTATTTTACCTATGGTCTTGTTAAAAGTCTGCTCTATTGAGACTTCCAGAGTCTGAGCAAGCGGGAAGCCCCGGAGAAGGGCAGGAGCAGATGGAGAGAGAGTTTAGGGTGATGACCTTTCCATAGGGCTTAGGATGAAGAGGCAAGTGTTGCAGCCAGAGGGAAGGATGCTACGTTATGGAGGAAGCTTCCGGAGCTTCAAGCTGTAGGTGGGAGATTGTGACTCAGTTTACACTATTATCACTGACAGCTGGTGCTCTCATGGATTTCCAGGGTGGTTTAACACCACCCTGCCTCCGATCATGATGTGTACATGAACCTCATGCTTTTAACCATGCCTGTCTATGAGTGTGCAATAAGAACACTTGGTTGGCTTAATCAAATCATACTGGGTTTCCTCAATTTGGAGCCTTCTCTTTGAAAGTGATCTCTCTCTTTTTTTTTTGTTTTGTTTTGCTTTTTTTGTGGTACTGGGGATTGAACCCGGGACATTCTACATCCGAGCTCCACCTCCAGCCCTTCTTATTTTTTGTTTTGAAATGGGATATCTCTAGGTTTCTGAGAGTCTCCCTACATTGCTGAGGCTGTCCTCAAATCTGCAATCCTCCTGTCTCAGCCTCCCAAGTACTGGGATTATAGGTGTGTATCACCATACCTGGCTTGGAAGTAATCTCTTTGAATGACCCTGTGGCCCTGCCAGGCCATCCCCGGATTTGTATTTGTGTTCTTGGCTACATCATAGCACCAACCGAGAGATGGGACCATGGCAGGCCGAGGCCGCAGAGAAGACTTCATGCTCCGTGTGTGGAATTCTCCTTGTAACAGCTGCCTGACTGCACTCCCAGACTGCCCCATCCCAGCTCACACTTTCACAGAGTCTTCTCTTAGCCTCAGTTTCCTTCACTGAGGAATAGGAACAATGATAAAGAATCCATGCCATTTTTTCCAGGATGAAATGAGACTAATTTTATGCAAGGCCTCCCTCTCAATACCTAGAACATAGTGTGTACACCAAAGTGGTGTGTTGGACATGACTGCATCTTCTAACCACATCCTTCTGAGTCCTAGCCACTTCCTGTGTCCATGCTGTATCTCAACTCTTCCCTGTTCCCCCATGTACCACCTCATCCTCAGGACAAGTCTTCTAGTCTTAGCTCTATCTGAACAAAACAGATACAGGCTTACCCCAGAGTCTGGGGCCCAACACAGCTCAACTGAAACATGTTCAGGAATCAAACAAGTCCCTCCTGGTGGGGCCCTTTGAGAGAGATCATTTCTTTCTGTTCTCCTTGCATTATCTGCCCCTCCCTTCTGCCCAGGTAGAAGAGCTACCTGTTCTCACCAAGATATACCTGGTGCTTTGCAGCTGGAGCCATGGTGCCGAAGCCAGTCACTTAGGTACTCCTGCGAGCCTTGCTCCTGAACAAGGGGCTCTCTCTCCACGAGCCAAGAATCTGGAGGTCACTCTAAACATAAACTAAGACTGAAACTGAAATTAGAATTTGTATTTTACTGTTGAAGAACCTGAGACTGAGAGAGGTTAAGGAAACTGCTCAAGCCACACAGCTAATCTGATCACTCATTTCTACACACAAGGGGATGAAATAATAAACAGAGACATGATCCTTGTCTTCTTGGAGCTGAAAGTCTAGCATGAGGGTCAGCAAACATTTTCTACAAAAGGCCAGAGAGTAAATATTTTAAATTATGTGGGCCTCAGAGGCTCTGTCTCAACTATTTGATTCTCCTGTTGTAGCATGAAAATAGCCACAGACCACATATAAATGAATGGTGTGGCTATTTATATTTTATATTCCAATAAAGCCTTATTTGCAAAAACAGGTGAGGAGCTCAACTGGGCTTGCAGACCAAATTTTATCAACCCCTGGACTGGTGGAAAAGGAACTCAATGATGAAATAATCATGTGGCTAAATGTAGAGTTAGCGGGTCAATGGAGAGATATGCAACTCTGTGGATATGAAATAGGTGGACCTGGGACCACAGAAGTGCTCATGAGAAGTGTCATTTTAAGTGAGGTCTAAGGATGAGGGGTCACGAATTAGGCAAAGAGGAGGTAGGGGAAGGAAGGAAGAAGTGTTCCCAAATGACAGATAGCTGGTACAAAGGCTCTGTGGCAAAATATACCATGGCTCTTTTCAAGTGTTGAAGTGAAGATTGGGAAGAGGCAAGAGGATGGGCAGGAGAATCCAGCTCTTGCACCCAGTGGGTTAAGACCATGGGACAAGGATGCAGTCTTATTTTTTCTTTTTTCTTAGTACTGGAATTGAATGCAGAGGCATTCTACCACAGAATTACACCCTCAGCCCTATTTTAATTTTTATTTTGAAACAGGGTCTTGCTAAGTTACTGAAGGCCTTGCTAAGTTGCTGAGGTTGGCCTGCAGCCTACGATCTTCTTGTCTCAGCCTCCCAAGTACTGGGATTACAGGCGTGCGCCACCAAACCCAGCTAAAGATGCAGTCTTCATTCTGAGAGTGATGGGAAACCAATGTTGTTATGATACCATTGGGTTTTTGTTAATGAGGTGCTCACTCTGGTTCCTAGCTGGGGATCCCACTGTGAGCAGCCAGAAGAGAAAGGGGGGACACCCTTTAGCACTTTGTTGCAGCCAGAGCCCATCTCTGGAGTCCCGAGTTGATGGGCAGCTTGGCACCTTCCCTCTATGAACCCTTTATTTTATGTTTGCTATTCTAGCAAACTCTTCCCTTTCCTCCAGTCCAGTCCTCAGAGATTCATACTGCATGATGCATTTATGGCCGCAGCCCCATCCCAGTCCATTTTTCTTACCTTTCTTCTTCCCCTCCACCCGATCCCCCACTAACTTTGTAAAACTTGCAAGTTAAATTTTTCAAAGACTGTTTCTGACAAAGCAGTGGGAATTAGATTTGGTGAAGCCCTTCATAAAAAATTGAAGACATGCTATATTAACATACATTGATTTATTCATAGTGTTTCATTACAAGTAAGTGAGGATCCTGTAATACCAGGAAAGGTTAGGAGAGCAGAGGAGCGCAGTATATTATATTGACAGCTCTGTGGAAATTGAGTCGCTTTTTGGATTGAATTTGGAGCGCAGGAAAGGAGCTGGCTAGTAAATAAGGCATGAGTTTTACCTCCCAGTGTCTGTATATCAGTATGGTTGCCACCAGCTCAGGCAAGGGGACAGGGACAGAATTTTGAGAAAATGCAGAGGCACGTCCTCTCTACCTGCACTCTGGGGTTGGTAGCCACTGATAAAACTCTGAAATCCCCCCACTTTGGTGGTTAGGGGAACCAGAATCCAACCACACATTTACCCCACCTGTTTTCCACTTGACAGACACTGGACTTTTCTCTGCACATGGCTTTTCCCACCTAAACCTTTGCCCAGCTGTTCCATCTGCCTGGAATCCAGAAGGTTCTCTCCTGTGCTCTGACTCCCTATCACCCTTCAGGTATTTGTCCCTTACCTCCCTGGGAGGCATGTCAGGAGAGAGTGCAACCAATACCTGAAGTTTGGCATTGCTCAGAAGCAAACCCTAAGAGAAGGGTTCAAAGCTAAGCAGATGACTGAGAAGTTTAAGAAACACCAGTAAACCAGGTGTGGTGTTGCAGGCCTTAATCCCAATTCTTGGGAGGCTGAGACAGGAGAATCACAGGTTTGAAGCCAGCCTCAGCAACTTAGCAAGACCCTGTTTCCAAATAAAAAATAAAATAGGGCTGGGGGTGTAGCTCAGAAGTATAATGCCCCTGGATTCAATCCCCAGCACCACAGAAAAAAAAAGGAAGGAAGGAAGCGAGGGAGGGAAGGAAGGAAAACGAAAGAAAAGAAAACAGAAAATAAAAGAAAAGGTGAGTGGGGAAGACAAAGGAAGGTAACTGGTGATCAGTGTGTCTTCAAGCTTTAGGAGGTCAGTGGAGCTGAACCCCTCAAGGAGTCTGGAGGGATGCAGAAGGCTCATGAGAGAGGCGCCTGGGAAATTAACAGGCAACCCCCTTAAACATAGAGGGCTGAAGGCTGGCAGCTCTTGCCTCAGAGAAAGGCTGGGCAGGCTGGGGAGACCAGAGGATTCGCTGTGGACAGGCCCAGCTGAGCAGCTGAAACCTGGGGACCATCTGCACGATGGATGCGCATGCTCAGACGCAGCTTACAGAAAGCCCGGGTTCCTCAGTGCCCTGGCTTCTCTTCTGGGACTCACTCTGTTCTGGTTCAAGTCTGGCCTCTCTCCCTGAGTAAGTGGCCTCAATTGCTCTCCACTACTGCTTAATACAGGAGGGAGAAATCACCTCTATCTCCAAAACATTTGACACTGCAGACAGAAGCAGCAAGTTGCTTATTTTCAAAGTAAAGCTGGTGTGTTCCTTTTTCTGTTTGGTTTTGGCCATCCTGTAAGTGTGGGGACATTCTTGACAGAAGAGAAAATGATGTAAGCTGTCTGTAGAGCTGGCTTACCTGTCTCTAGAATGGGATCCAGTTGAGGACAGACCCAGCTTCTGTTCACCTGAGGTCCCCACGGCACACAGTGCAGAGTCTAGATTAGAGGATCACATGGGAAATGTGTGCGAAAGAACAAACAAGCAGGTGAAGGACCACATCCTCAAACCAATGAACTACAGTTGCAGGCCAGGCAGTGTAGTAGGGAATAAGGAGCACGGGCTTTGAAGTCGAGACCAGGGTACTTAGTGCAGCATCAGCATTAGATTATTGAATAAGTGGGAAAATGCATGATTGACAACTACACAGGCCAACGTGGATGAGTCTCACAAACATATTATTGCGAGAAAGAAGCCATACACGAGAGCACATGCTGTAGGACTCTGTTTGCATAAAGTTCAAAAACAGACACAACTAATCCAGGCTGAGAAGTTAGGTAGAGGGGAGCCTTGCTGGGGGGTGGGGGGGGAGGAAGGATTGGAAAAAGGGATGAGGAGAAAGTCTTGGATCTAGGAATCTTCTGTTGATTGATTATATAACCGTCTAGTTTGCAGAAATTCATCAAGCATATACTTCTCTCTACCTAGATTTTAATATTGTGTTATACTAGTATACTTTAATATTTTAAATTTTTTATTTTTTATTTTTGGCACTGGGAATTGAACCCAGGGCCATTCTACCTCTGAGCTATAACCCCGGCCCTTTTTATTTTTATTTTGAAATAGGGTCTTGCTAAGTTGCTGAGTCTGGCCTCAAACCTGCGATCCTACTATCTCATCCTACCAAGTGCTGGGATTACAGATGTGTACCACACCACACCCAACTTCTTTAATAAAACATTTTCAGTGGAACAAACTAGATTGTGTACAATCCTGTGTATGCCACTTAATAACTGCCTAATTCAGGCATGTAGCACTCAAAGTATGACCAGTGGAGGCCATGCCACACTACCAACTGTTGGTTACTTTCACAGCAGATTAAGTACAGACATTCAGAGTGAGCACTTGAAAGCTTTTGAGCCTTAGCACCTCTATGACACCCACACATGATGAGTGGATGGTGGACACGAGTCATTGCACACAGTAGACCAGTCTGGTTACAGGGTAAGTCATATGGGGAGGGCTCTTTGGATTATTGTTGGTCTGCAATGGATTGTTAAACATAGAACTGGGCATCTGCCATGGGTAGTTTGAAAAGCGTTGATTTCATGCAAGTTATTTCCTGTTGATCCTCAGTGTCTCCATCATGAAAATGAAAAAAAGTGTACTGATTCTGCCAAAGATTTGGGGGAAGACCGATACTTAAGGCATGAGAAGACCCCAGAATGTAAACCATATCCACGTGGAGTGTGGGACCCATGATCTGTACTTTTAACAGATCTTCTGAATAATTCCTATCAAGCTGCTATACTTGGACACTGCTCTGCAGCTCTAGTTACACAGGGCCACTGCGCTTTTGAACTGTAGCCAGTCCGAGTTGGGGTGTACTGTAGTGCAAGATACAAACCAGATGTCTAAGAAGTACTGTGAATGATAGAATGTAATCCATCTCAGCAAATGTTTTTATGTTGATCACAGATTGAAATGGTAATGTTATGAATATATTGGGTTCAACAAGACATGTTATTAAAATTAACCTCACTTTCTTCTTTGTAATGGAACTACTAGGGCATTTTAAATGGTGTGTTCTATCTCTGTGAGGCGGGGCTGCTCCAGCGTGTCAGGAGTGGACTATGCAGAGGCTGGGGTCATTTGCAAGGGGGACAGTAGCAGGTGGCTTCTCAGGACCTGCCAACCGAGCTCACCTGCCATCGCCTGCCTGTCTTCCCTTGATGTTCCAAGCAAATGAACTCCATCTAACTCTCTGATTGTGGCCTTTGTTTCTTTGCTTTCTTGTCACATAGATCAACTACAAGGCTGTGGGCTCACTGGACCCGAATGCCGACCTCTCCAGCCAGAGGGGGAAAGTGTTCAAGCTCCGGAACGAAACCCACCACCTGTTTGTGGGTCTGTACCCAGGGACCACCTACTCCTTCACCATCAAGGCCAGCACAGCCAAGGGCTTTGGGCCCCCGGTCACCACTCGGATCGCCACCAAAATCTCAGGTATCTCATTTAGAAAGGGAAAGGGAAGAAATGTTTCCATTCCTCATTCTCCTTGGAAGGAAAAAGAGGCAACACCAACTGCCACTGTATCTCAACAATTAGGACAATGCAGTCCCTAGCGGGATGCTGTTGTGGTCTGACAAAGACAACTGAATCGATGAACTTCCTAAAGCGTAAAAAAAAATTAATTAGGTAGCAATTCACCAGATAATTTGCCACAGGGTTGCATTAAATGAATAGTGTGAAGAGAGAGAGAGAGAGAGAGAGAGAGAGAATTGGTTTGTAATTTTATTTTCAGAAACATTCTTTTTGCCAGTGCATGACAAGCACAGGTTCTCATGAAATGTCTGATGAATGAATGAATGAATGAATGGCTGTGACCAAGCCACGGTGGTCCAAGGTTGTAAAACTGCCATTACCAGTAGGGTTCCCTTCACCACTACACAGCGTCAAAGCAGAATTGTCTTGGAATGCTTTCTTATAGCTTTCATTTTTCAGAATACCTATGCAATTCCTGTCTACATACATACATATTTTGCATGTGGTTTTGCAAAAACCATGATGTGTCTGTAGCTTAATGTTTCTGCTTATGCTTATCCCATAAGCATTTCCCCACATTGCTACGTCGCTTTCATTATAATGTTCTGTCAAGTGGATGGACGTAATTTAATTAAACATTCCCCTGTGGTTGGATATATTTGGTGCTTCCATGTTTTTGTAAAATAACGCTTCAATAAACATGTTACAAAATAAAGTTTAATTTTCTGGTTTGGATTATAACTTTAGGCCTAAATTCAGAAATTGAAAAACTGAATGAAAAGAGATGCAGGTTCTAATAGCTCTTAATATAAATAGCTAAATTACCTTCTCAAAGGATTAGATTTAGTCACACTCCTATCAGAGGTGGAGAGGGTCTCATGGAAAAAAAAAGTTGGGAGAACTAATTCATCATTGCTTTAATTTGCATTTAAATGTGTTTAACATGGTTGACTCCGCTTTTGCATCTTTATTAAGAACTTCTATTTCTTGCTTGTATTGTCATTCCGTGTGGAACTTTTCCATTCTTGTGGGTGACTGGTCATATCACCGCCACCCTTCTCTAGGCTTCTGGCCCTCAAAGGAATCTACGGGCCGGTTGGAAGTCAGGGTCTTCTTTGCTAAACACCTTGAATGCCCTGTGATTCCCACCCACCTCCTTCTAGCCATCTGGAAGGTGTTTAAGGATGGCATCAAGGAAAGGTGGTGAGCTCACCTGCAATCTCTCTTTCCTGCCCAGCTCCCTCGATGCCCGAATACGACACAGACACCCCTCTGAATGAAACAGATACGACCATTACGGTGATGCTGAAGCCGGCCCAGTCCCGGGGAGCCCCTGTCAGGTGAGGAGCATTCTTCATTGGAGTTTCCAGGTTTCCTTCTCTGTACCATGCATACCTCTGGTTAAATTATGTAGCTAGCAACAGACAGACCTGGGCAAGACTGATCAGGAAAAGACTTTCCGAAAGGAAGAAGATCCGCAGTCCGAGCCCAAGTCAGAGAGGGCTTCTGAGCCAGGATCCTCTCACCCCACAGTGGAGTATTCAGATAGAACATGCTGATTGGAACCTGATATGGTAAGGGAGAGAACGTTCTAGAACCCAATTATGGTAAATTTAGTTAGCTGAGTTCAACAAGTGGACACAGTCCCCTGGCAAGATCATCTGACTCACTACCAGTAGCAGACAGATGAACAGACTTGCTGAATTCTCAAAAGAACCTGCTCGGACATTACAGATGAGTAAGGCCTGGAGGCCGGTCTGGTCTAGGGCTGTGGAGTGCTAGAGTCCACACTAGCACTGCTGTTAATTTTAACAAAAGGTCATGTGTATGCAGATTCCCAGGCAGCCAAGGCATCTGAGAAGCTCTGCTAACCAATGCAATTTCATGGCTGTCAGGAGGGAGGGAGGGCATTTCTTTAAAACAAGCCACATGTTGCACAAGGGCCACAGTGTTGACTACTGTTTTTACTCAGAAGTCCAGGAAGCAGAACCTTGGTCCATGGGATGAAAGCAGAGTGTTGGGTGGAACAGCTTTCAGTTTGGCTGAGTTCAGTTCAACAAGCATGCATTAAGCACCTCATGATCCAAGAACAAGGCATGGCATGGGGGACAAACATGATGCATTCAACGCACATGTTATTAAGCACCCACTCTGTCTCAGACGCTATTTAAGTCCATAGAATGTGGTAGTGAACTAGCCATACATAAGTTATGTTCTAAAGGAAGCCAGACTCTAACTGGGGAGATAGAAACTTGAACACCTTCTTACGATACAGAGCATTCTTATGGAGATGTGCACAGGTTGTTATGGTAGCTCAGAGGAGAGAATCCTAGGGGAGGTGACACTGTGTTGTATAAGATTTTGCCCAAGTTGCAATTGTCCAGCATGGGCAGAGAGGTAGCTTGCTGGAACGGGGAGCAGCCACACCTGGCTAAGTTCACCTTAATGTGAAGGTCAAGGCACAAGTGGTGGGATGAGAAGGGGCCTGTTTGAGCTCAGGCTTATTGGGGTTTGTGGGAGCCACTGGAGAGTCACATACAGCAGCGTCACTCTTAGTATCCCTGGAGGCTGAGACAGCGGCCTGGAGGGAAGCCCTTGGGATGCTTCTGATCTCCACTTCCCAACTTGTATCCAGCTCTATCCAGAAATTACAGGCAGCGGAGCAGATATTTTTTGAGCAAGTGCTCAATAAATACTTTTGAATAACTTAATGGCCAACTGCCTTCCATATGCACATCCTAGTGCCTGGAGTTCAAGATGGAAAAAAAAAGAATAAGATAACTTACAAGTTCCCACCTACTCGGAAGATGTTGGACAGTGCTCCTCCCCACTGAGTCAGGTGAATCTTCAGGCCCTGCAACACGTGTGGGTAATGTTTGTGGGGCATCTTACCATAGAGTTTTTGCCTTACATTCTACACTTTGATTTTTTTAGGGCTTCCCCACCTGTGATAAGCCAAAGCAGATGGGGGCTCGAAATCAAATCGAGTTATGAATCCTCTGCTTTTCTTCCAGTTACTATGATGTAACATTGTCATTTAATTTTCCCTATTACACTGTGAGATATTATTCTCATTTTCTTATGAGGAACTGAGATACAGAGATGCCAAGGGCACACAGAAAGCTGAGTCTGATTGCAGGATCTCTGGGTATCAAATCGTGCTTTGGCCAGTCATGCCATGACTCCCTTTAGCAATTCTCTCCTCTTTTATACAGCAACATTGGTCACTATTTTAAAAATCTCAGAAAGCTCCTCTGATGACAAAAGTATGGCCCAGAAAAAGGAAAGGCACTTACCCAATGGTGCACAGCAAGTTAGCAACTGGCCCAGAGCAAAGTCCAGATATGACCCCAAGTCTATGACCTTTTCACAGAAGACTCAGGTATCCAAGCCTATAAATCTATCAGCAAAAGGACCTGGTCCAGCGGGCATTGCACTGTGTATGTCGTCTGACTGTGTGAGGGTACATGGAAAGAATGAGAGTTTGATGGCAGTGAACCTGGATTTATCAGACAAGAAGCTTAATCTCTCTGAGACTCAGTTCTCCTTATCTGTAAAATATGGACAATAACTGTTTCACAGAGGCTGAATTAAACAGGAAAGAATCCAGAGATGGGAAGGCCTGACATCCAGGCCTGCCTGACCCCAGACCCAAGATATCCCTCCACTACCCCTCCAACAAAGGGGTCCTCTGAGCAACCCAAACCAAAATGTGTGGGGAAACATGTCCAGTTCCTACAGACAGAATCCCTTACCCTTTCCCTCTGAGCCTACATATTCTTAGTATGCACATCAATTTAACAGGCTCAGGCATCCTTAGAGTATGTAAATTATGAGAAGGGAGAAGGGGATGGAAGTGCCCCAACATCAATGAGAAATGAGATTGGAAGCAAGCAAAGGAGGAAGATTACAGAACAGATGCGGGTACTCAAAACCAAGGGGATCTATATGCTACACCTCCTCACAGCCATTGGGTATTCATTCCTTAGTCCTGGTTTGCCAAAGGAAAAAATGTGAATCTTTAGCTTAAAAGAGCCTACTAGCTTCTGTTTAATGAGCAAGCCCTTGCTGTGGCCTGTCACCATATATAACGCTATCTGCATCCCCTCAACATTTCAGGAAAGGTCTCCTCATTTTCCACATATGAACATTGAGATAAATAGAAGCTAAGTGAGTTGGCACAGGCCATGAAACAAACAAGTGGTCCAGGCGAGATTCAAGCCCAGTTCTGACCCTAACCCCACACTCACTTCAATATACCATGACACCTCCCTAGGAGAAAGGTATGCATGACGTATTTTGGTGACATTTCCATCCAAAAAAATTAAAATAAAGAAAATGTCACTGCTCAAAGGAGAAATGGTTGGTGTTGGGAAATGTCTGGCTGCTTTTCTTCCCAGGGCTCTGGATCACTGATGGTGGGTGTACACTCTGTTTCTGGAGTTATTTTCAGACCGTTGCTTGGGCATTTGCCAACAAGGGGAAAAGACAAACTAATGCCACCCAGCAAGACTTTCAGGACAACTTCAGTGACAGAGTGGAAATACCACAGTAGATTTCAGTTATCTTATTCTTTTTTTTCCATCTTGAACTCCAGGCACTAGGATGTGTATATGGAAGGCAGTTGGCCATTAAGTTATTCAAAAGTATTTATTGAGTGCTTGCTCTATACCAGGAAGTGAGCTAAGCAATGGGGATATAGCAGGAAATAGAATAGACACATCCCTGCTGTTTCAGTATTCTCACCACTGTGTTCCAAACACCGGACATGCACAACATAGAGGACAGATTTATTTGCTCACAGTTCTCAAGATTTTCAGCCTACTTTAGGTCGACTTCCAAGCAGGAGCCACCAGGGCTGCAGGACCTCAGGGAATCATGGTGGGGAGCAGAGAGGAGAAGGAGAAAACTTGTTATCCGCTCATGGGGGCAGGGGAGAGAGAAGATCAAGAAGCTGAGGAGAGAGAAGAGCTGGGAGCCCGCCCTGGAAACACTGTTCCTGGCCACGCTCCCAGGAACCTTTCCCCAGCAACCTCCAACATGGTTGCTTGTCTACACATGAGGTCTAGGAGACATTCTAAATTGAACCATAACACCTGCCTTCTTCAGCCTTAGTATCCAGTAAATGAGCCTGTGGATGGGACGAGGAGGTAGGGCATTTTTAAGCGAATAAGCAAGCAAAGTAATGAAATTAGCAAAACACATAAGGTGATATGAAGCGAGTAGGAATGGTGTCTGTGTTGAGAGGAGCTATAGAGCAGGAGAGAAGAGCAACACCCAGGGACATGGGCAGTGGGGAGTCCTACAGGTGGGGACGTGGGGGCAGGTAAGAACAACATGGACACCCCATGACCTGGGATTCCCAAGAGCTCACTAGAGGTGTTGGGTCAAGAATGCCTTGAATCATATTTTACAGTTGAAAAGAGGAAGAAGTTCTAATTTTCTTTAACACAGTAGGGTAAATATAGTATGCAAAAATTATTATATATTTAAAATAAAAGAGAAGAAATTAAAGGTTCCCAACACATAGAAATGATAAGTGTTTGAGGAGATGGAAATGCTAATTGCCTGATTTAATTGTGACACATTATATATATAGTAGTTATGTATATAAGTACAAAAATATCATATATCAATATTTTCTAGTGCTGGGGATTGCACCCAGGGGCATTCTAACTCCAAGTTACACCCATTTTATTTTTTTATTTGGAAATAGAATCTCACTAAGTTGCTGAGGCTGGCTTCAAACTTGTGATCCTCCTGTCTCAGCTTTCTAAGTACAGGGATTATAGGCATGTGCCACCACACCTGGATCAATTTCTTAAAATAATGTTTAAAGAAGGAATTTACAGTTGGTACTTCCCTTACTTCTGTGGTATCATCTGACCCTCACCTAGTGGGTGAGCTGATTGAAAAATACCATCACCATTTCAGAGGAGGAAACTGAGGTCTAAGATGCTAAATGACTATCCCAAGGTCATGGGAAAGCTGATGGTTAGACATAGTCCAATTTCCTGGATCTGAGCTCATTGATCCCCCAGAAATTCTGAGTGTCTCAAGCTGACATGTCAACTGGGGGCTGACTGGCCCTTTGGTGGGGATGCTGTAAGGTAAGCCTCCGCCAGCTAGGGGCTAGGGGACAGGATGACTCCTCAGGGGTCCTGTAGCTGTGGGTTGTGTGGGCCCAGCGGTATCTTATGAACTCCAGTGAAGCAGAGTCACATATGAGCCTTGGCCTCCAGTTCCCAGGTATGTTCTTCCTCCTGCCTGCAGCGCTTATACCCTACTAGAGCCAAACTCCAGCCCCTGCTTGTGACTCCTTGGAAACCTCATGGGTCCGACTCTGTCTGGGAGAGCTGAGCGTGCAGGGAGAATCGCCACGTGGGGCTCCTGCACCCGCATCCCTCCAGTCAAACCACCTCGGCGGCTCGGCCTATTTTTCTAATATTCCACAATGGAGATTTATTGCTTTTGCATTGCTTTCCCCGGGCCTTCAAAGATTTATTGGTTTTTAAGTGACAGAATCCCAGAATTGCTTAAAAGATCAATCACAGAGTGACTAGAATCTAATATTCAGCTCTGACTCCAACACGCTGAACCTTCTTCCCCCACGCCCCACCTGTCACGCTGATGTATCTGTGGTAACCTTCATAAGAAAGTAACTTGGCCATGAATTAATCACCCATAAGGCAGGTTCTGAAGGGAACTGGGGGTGGAGCCCCGGATTTTGGAACAGAGCCTCCCCCAGCCCTAGTGGCTTCCCTGGGGATGTCCTTAGCTCCCTCCCCTTAACTCCCCTTCCATCCAATCAGCCACCCAGATTGCCCACTCAGTTTTGGAATCGGCCCTGGATCGAGCACCTTCTTCTCCCCCACGGTCATTCTCCAGCCCCTTCCCCTGCCTGCCAGGGTATCCTTGCGGACTTTTCTACCATGAGCCTGTCTTCCCCCTGTCCATCCCCCTCTGAACTGCCGGAGTGGTCCTTTAGAAGCGCAAATTAGATCGAGTTAACTTCCCTGCTTAAAATTCTTAAATGGGTCGCTGGTTTTCTACTGCATTAAGTTCAGGCTTCTTAGCATGGAGTATAAGGCCTGTCAGCATCAGGTCTTCACCTTATTTCTGGATTCATTTAAATTCACTCGGCCCCTTTTATCAGGTTTTTTCCACAGTGGCCTGTGCAATTTCTTTGTGGTTCTTTCCTGAGCTTTCAGTTGTGTGATGCATTTGTACATTTTTGTTTGTTTGGTTTTGGCTTTTTACATCCCCTTCACTAGGCGCGAAGCTCTAAGAAATCTGGAAGCTTGGCACTATTAGATCTCCTTTACTTGGTTATATCTAGCCTGTAGTAGGTACTCAAAAAAATAAAAAGTTCCTGAAGTATGTGATTAGTTAATTTAGGAAATATGCTTTGCCAGCCCGGTAGATACCAGGCATTAAGACTCTAGAGATGCACATCACAGACCCTGCCTGCAGCTACCCCCTATTCTATAGTTGAGTGCTGTCTGAGAGAACTTTCTGTCATAATAAAAATGTTCTTTATTTGTGTGATATCCAGTATGGTTGCCACATACCACACATGGCTGTCACGCACTTGATAGCACAATTGAAGAACTGTTTTTATTTTAATTACTTTAAATTTCAAGAGCTACATGTGGCTAGTGACTACCATTTCATTTTTAAAATTTTTTTTCTTTATTTTTGCGGTACCGGGGATTGAACCCAGGGGCGTTCTACCTCTGTGCTACACCCCCGGCCCTATTTTTTTATACTTTATTTTGAAACCGGGTCTCACAAAGTTGCGGAGGGCCTCACTAAGTAGAGAGAGAGAGAGAGAGAGAGAGAGCGAGAGAGAGAGTTGAGGCTGGCCGCGAACCCCGATCCTCCGGTCTCCGCCTCCCAAAGTACTGGGATTAAAGGGTGCACCACCACGCCCGGCTTATTTTACTTTTATTAACGTGTTTTAATTGTACATATTATTAGTAGTCAGTGTGATATATGAACATGTGCACTCAGCGTGCATGGACCGAATCCAGCCTCTCTGTATCTCCTCTCCCCTAACACACACTTCCCAACCTCTGGTTACCAGTATTCCACACTCAGGTTGCCCGTTTTTCAACTTCTACGTGAGAGAGCACATGTGATACTCGTCTTTCTGTGTCTAGCTTATTCAACATAATGTCTTCCAGTTGCATCAGTTTTGCTGCAAATGACAGGATTTCAGTCTTCTTTATAACAGAATTCTCCATTGTGTACATAGACAACATTTTCTTTACCTATTCATCTGTTGATGGGCACCTGGGCTGATTCTGTATCTTAGCTATTGTGAATAGTGCTGCGACGAACACGGGTGTGCAGGCATCTCTTTGACGCGCTGATTTCATTCCTTTGGGATAGGTACACAGAAGTGGGACAGCTGGATCATATGTTAGACCTACTTTTAGTTTTTTGAGAAACCTCCATACCATAGTGGCTGTCCTAATCTACGTTCCCACCAACAATGCACAAGAGCTCCTTTTTCTCCACCTCCTTGCCAGCGTTTTTTATTTTGTTTGTTTGATCATAGCCATTCTAACTGGCTAATGATATTGAGCATTTTTTCATATATTTGCTGGCCATTTGTATTTCTTCTTTTGAGAAAGGTAGTGACTACCATTTTGGATGGTGCAAGTCCATAGGGGAAAATAATTAAAAAAAATAAAAATTGATGATGAGCCTGTCTGTGTACTTGGTTTGAGATTTCCATGAGAATTCAGTGCAGGGGTATCCATTATGAGCCTGGTGAGTTCAGGAGCCAAGAGGGCATCCTGGAGGCAGGGCTGGCTGAGAGCCACAGAATGAGACTTAATGAAGGAGGGTAGGTTATGGTCCAGGAGGAGGGAGTAGCACATGCCTGAGCCAGGAAGAGAAGGCTCTCGGATTGTTCAGGGAGCCACAGATAGCCCAGTGGGCAGAGCGATGAGGAAAGAAGACAGGAGCAGGTGGGGTCAGGTAAAGAGGCTCTTCACTCTGAGTTTAGACTTTGTCCTGAAGTGTGTGGAACATTCTAGAAGACCAACTATATTGTTGTTGTTTGTTTGTTTGTGCTACTGGGGATTAACCCCGGGGTGTTCTACCTCCAAACTACATTCCTAGTTCTTTTTATTTTTTATTTTGAAACAGGATCTCACTAGGTTGCTGAGAGTCTCTCTAAGTTGCTGAGGCTGGTCTCAAACTGGCAATCCTTATGTCTCAGCCTCCCAAGTACTGGCATTCTAGGAGTGCACCACCACAGCTGGCAGAAGACCAACTTTTTGTCCCTCTCAGCATGATCATGTCATTTTCTCTGTGTAACATGCCATTCGTCTCGCCAACATCCGGTTCAAACCTGCCACCTCCTCTCCATGCTGGCTGCAGATGAATCTCTTCTTCCAGTGGCCGCTGTGTCTTGGCCACCCCTCTGTCAGGGACTTGTGTGTTCAGTGTCTACCATGCAGGATGGTGCCATTCTCTGAACCATGAGACACAGAGGCAAAGAAAAGTCTGAGTGGGCATTTTTCCAGGGTGGGTCAATGGCAGGGAGGAGGGTAGTCTGGGAACCAGTTATTGGAGTTCAGAACCAACTGAGCTAAGCCAGCCTGGGACCCGATGTGTGGTTTAGGTGAGTCCTGGGGACTTCTGAAAGACCACCTAGGAGACCAGGTAGGACTTGGGACCTGTTTTCTTGGGCTTCTGGACACATGGCACACAGTGCGGGGCAGCTCCAGCTTGGAGGATCAGGGGTGTGGCGGAGTGAACACTAGAAGCCAGTGGAGCATGACAAAAGGTCATTGCAAGTTCTTTTCTCTCCCTGATGAGAACCCAGGATTCTTTTGCATTTGACAGGTGCAGCTAGTTAGGCCTGTAGACTCTGAAATGCACCGTGATTAGCTACAGTGGAAATTGGAGATCCAGCCAAGTTTTAAAGACAGAAGAAACTTTACTGGGAAGAAAAGCAAACGGTTGCCAAATTTCCTCCAGGATTCCTTTAATAACTGTGAGGCCCTGAGTGGGAGCACATGAAACAATCACAGAAGGGTTTTGCTGGTCTGTGGAGCTGCAGTGAGCAAAATTGGAATCATTACCGTCTGATTCTCAGACACCAGCACATGATGCTGTCCAATTAGGAGGAAGAAATGAAAATTTACAGGATTTATTAACATGGGGCAGCCGGAGGAGTTTGTGAGTCCCTGTCCACATCGAGAAAGATGAGAAACTGCAATTACATTGAGACACTCATTCTGGAAGCCTCTCTTTTTTTTTTTTTGCAGTACTGGGGGTTGAACCCAGGGGCATTCTACCTCCGTTCTACACCCCCAGCCCTATTTTATTTTTTATTTTGAAACAGGGTCTCACTAAGTCGCAGAGGTCCTCACTAAGAAGCTGAGGCTGGCCGCGAACCTGCGATCCTCCTGTCTCAGCCTCCCAAGTACTGGGATTACAAGCGTGTGCCACCACGCCCAGCTGGAAGCCTCTTCCCAGGTTCTCTGGGCCCCTTTGCTGGGGCCCAATGAAGAGGAGTACTATGCATCCCACTTTTGGGGGCGGGCAAGGGGAAAGATAAGAGGTACTTCCATAAAACCTGCAAGAAGATTTAGCTTTGTAGGTAATTAATATCACTTGTAGCCATGCCTAAAAGCATGCTGGGGCTGCATCCCACCAGATTGGGAAATACAAGGAGCCAGATACAAGAAGAAGCAACCAGAAATAAGGATTAATGGGATGAAGGATGCTGTGGCGCTCTCCTCCATGGGGCTGCCCCACAGTCTAACCATGGTAAATAAAGGGACATGCAATTTTAATTAGGGGGACATGCAGTTAATGAAGCCACCCAAGGAGACAGGGATCACTTTGGGGATGTGGCCCAGAGCTGCAGCTAGAAAGATCCTTCAGTCTTGCCACAAAAACAAAAAGGCTGAAAGGCTGACTACGTGAAATGATGGATATATTACATTACCTCACTATGGTAATCATATATATATCATGTGAAATGATGGATATATTACATTACTTCACTATGGTAATCATATATATATATATATATATATATATATAATCCTATGTACATAATAAAATTTATGTTTTTTTTAAAAAGAAAGATTATTCAGGAAAACAAAAGGAAAGAAAGGAAACATCCAAATAATTTAGGTGAGTTTACATTCATTTCAGCTTTCCCTAACTGTATTGCAGGTCTCCTTTTATAAGCCAACCCCACCAACCCCGCCCCAGGGTCCCACAGCCAGCTTACTAAGAATTGGCTCTGATGTTGGGATTCTGGATTATATTACTTAGGCTCAGACTAAGAAGGAAAAACAGGTGTTTGGAGAAGAATATTTTAAATGGAGCAGTCGACGGAACATGAAGAACGAGAGTGTTCTATTTTGGACTGTCTGCCATCTGGAGAGATGGAGACAGGGACTGTTACTGGCATGAGGGAAGGAGAGTGTGGTTGTCATGTTCACCTCCTACCAGAGGGACTATTTAAATTCCCCAAGTCTGCAGTGCTGGAGAAAGCAGGGGTTTTAGATCTGGGAATCATTAGCATCCAGGTTGTATCTGAAGCCTGAGAGGAGTGGATGACCTAATTCAAGGAAAACATAGAGCAGAAGAGATGAGGAACAGGAAAGAGTTCTATGACACTCCATCAAGGAACCCCACAGGGGGCGGAGAAGGACTGATGGGGAAGTAGAAGTAAAACCAGGACAATGTAACTTCATTTTAACTTTTCAAGTGAGACAGTCAGAGGAAGGATGGTTAAAAAAAGAAAAGAAATGGTCAACATTTTGCCCTTTAGCTTTTTTTAAGAGCTCCAAGAAGCTCTTCTAGTAGAAAATAAGAAAGACACATAAGTTGATCCAGAACTTTGGGGAAAAGAAGATGAAATGCTTGAGAATGGACTATCATTTTCAAGGTGTAGGATTGCTCAAAAACAGATTGTGAAGATGTAAAGATAACAGATGTGCAAATAACAGGGATGCCAAAGGCCAGGGAACCTTGATGCTGTTGTTCCCTCGATGTGTAGGGGCACAAAGCAGGGGTGGGCAGACAGGAAGTGGTATTCAGAGCATAAGAGGATGGAAGGGAAGGTGTTGGTAATGGAGCACTTTGGTAGGATAACATGGCTCTGGGTGTAACTACGTTGACAGTGATGGTGAATGCATAGTAGTGGATTCAAGGTGGAGGTCATTGGAGCCACTTATGTCAAGGAACAGTCGGGAATGATAATGATGCAAGGGCTGTCTAAGAAGATGTCATTTTATAATGTTAACTCTCTCCCTTCCTGAAGAACCAATGAAACCCTTTGCAAGAGGAACAGTGACTTTGCAAGATGCCTTCTGATTCTCACTTTTTCTCTAACATTTTTTTTTCTGCTGACTCCTACTTGTCATACTGTTCTGGGCCCCATGACAGTTTGCATTACTGCTTTGTCTCGGATCTTGAGCAGCTGATAGCCAATGACTCTCTGTCTGCAGCCAGCCAAAGGCTGGACTTTCACATCTCCCTCCACCAAGTGCATTTCTCTAGCTTGATCTTTGATGTTTTTCTGAGCTGGTGCATGGATTTGTGCCATGTTAGAATCCAAGGAGGTTCGCTCTTATCCAAAAACCATTCTGCACAATGCTCGCTTCAGCTGCCTGGGGCTGCTCAGAGAGTTGGCTCCTCTTAGCAGCAGTAAGAGAAGTGATCCTGAAAGCCCTAGTTTTTTGGTAGGAAAAGAACAACTTAAAGATGAGAAGGCACCACCAGGGAAGAAGAAATTTGTGCTTACTCCTTCTCATAGTACCACCCACCCTTTTCTTGCCTGGCTACAGCTGCCTCAGATTTGCTATGTAACTAGTTTTTTCCACTTAGGTATAAACTCGCTAAGCAATTTATAAAGATTATAAGCATATAAAGTAAGTATTCATTTTTAGGATGGGAGATAACAGCTCCAGAAACACAAGGATTCGAGGGCAAGGCTTACACTATCGCATACCATAGCCACTAGCTACATGTGGCTATTCAAATTAATTAAATTGAATGAAATGAAAAATTCAGTTGATTAGTCACACTAGCCACATTTCAAGTACTTGATGGCCACATGTAGCTAGTGGCTACCATATTGGACAACATTACCATCATAATAGAAAGTTCTATTTTACTGCATTGCTCTAGACCCTTGGGGTGGCTGATAGAGAAGTCAGGGCTCATGTTAGGTTTCAAAAGGTTGTAAATGCACATGTCTGGGGACAGAGGTAAAGGCCAGGGATCCTGCCACGAGAAATTCAATGTGACAAGGGTTTAGACAGAGGTTTAAAACGGGAATCCCCAAAGAAGGAGACCTAGGGCTGTCTGAGTTGCTGCAGAGGCTCTGATCTCCTGAACTAGACTTCCAGAATTCTACTGCATCACCCTCCCTGGGGAGAAAGTGTGGGAAATGGTTTAATCCCAGGGTTTTCAAGCTTTAGTGACTATCACAGTCACCTGGAGAGCTAGACAGCATGCAGATCTCTGCCCATCCCCAGGGACTAGAAGACAGGGCCTGAGAATCTGCATTTTGAACAAGCTCCCAGGTGATGCTAATCCTGCTGGTCTTGGACCACACTTGACTATGACTGGTTTAGTCTAGAGTGGCCTCAGGTGTGCAGAAAGGAGCCCATACAGGTAGTTTCTTCTGTGGTGCTAATCTTTGCTCATTGTCATGATATGGGGAAGTAATTATTTCGCATTTTAATGTGGCGTCACCCTTTTGGAACACCCATGTCTCTTCTCCCATGGTGTGTGTTTCAGCATGAGGACAGCCAGTTTTAGCTCATAAGAGCTGAACTAGAATCTCTGCCAGCTTAAGCCTCTATCCCTGTCCACGTGGTGCCTGAAAACACACCCCTCTTTGATGATGATGATGATGATGATGGTGATGGTGATGATGACAATGGCTGGTGTCTGAAATAATTCATGTTGTGTTGTTGCATGCTGATAGTGTATCTGAATATACCACTTGTATACAGATGTCGGGGCTTAGGGAAAAGATGGGTATTTGGTAATGCCAAACGTCAGAATCTGAACAAATCTGTATTCTTTTGTGGAAGGCTGGAGCAGCCTGGGAGAAACAAATCCATTTCCAACTTTCGCTCTATAAAAAGTTCTATATTTTCTTAGATCAGACAAAATATATTGAGTGCCAAAATGCTGCAGCAATATGGGCGCGTCACTCAGCTGGGTTAGAATCTGTATGCATTGTCCCCCCGGGCCAGTTTTGATTATGTTCTTTTTCCTTTTATTGCAGTCAGCAAATCTGAATTCGCTATTGTGGGGAGAGCAGGAAGAAGAGGGGAAAAATGAAGGTTTTTAACCTTCAGAAAGTTCAGAGGTTCAGTCTGAATAAGCACAAAAACTTTCAGTGCGCTTCTGAATTCCTTGAATTTGCAGAACTGCTCAGAATCCCAAGAGAACTACCTTGCCGGCAGGATTCAGGCCCCACTCTGTGGCTGAAAGGCAAAGCCGAAATTACGAGAGAGGAGTGGAGTTAGAGAACGTGGGAGGAGGAGTAAATGTGGGAATAAAAAGGAGTTTGGTCCCCATCCAGGCTAAGTTTTAGTCTATTGTTCAATTTCTTCAATTCAAAGCCATCTGCTTCCTACAGCTCACAGATAACGTCTCCCCTGCCAGGACACCCTGTTCCTGCTTAATTGAAATTAGTTTCCAAGAATAATTGTCCAAAGCCGTTTCCAATGGTGGGAATGTTTTGGAAGCCACAACAGGAGTTGAAGCTCTGGGATACAGATGTATCCACATGGGCCAGATGTTCAAGGGCATTGCATGGTCTATGACAGCCGTTGCGTTTCCAAAGTCAGGAGTGTTCTCATTGGCCGCTGCGAATCACCAACGGCTCCTCTGAAACTGGCACCATCTCTCCATCAGGGACCTGTGGTACTGCGAGTGTGAAGGCAAACAATCACTTCCATTCAGGTTTAGAGCGATGCGTTTCCCAGGCTTAATTATACCACAGGTATATAAATTACAGAAACATGTTAATGCTCCCATGATTAAAATTATAGAGTGCCTAATTGAAAAAGCATAAACTGAATTGAAGAATTCCTAATTATAGTTTGCTTTGAGGTGTTAATTTCCTCCATAACGAATGCATAATTTCTTGGAACCTAAGAGGGTGGCCTCTGCATCAGCAGGTAGACTCCAGGCATATGGGAAACGGTTGTCAGTTTTTGGTTCGGGATTGACCAGCAAAGCTGGGTTTGGGGCTGGAGCCCCGGAGAACCTTGGAAGGGAGTTCAGGAAGAAGGCAGAGCTGCAACAAATAGATGTAAGGCCAAGGTTCTACCTAGAAGGCCCCAGGACCAAAGCAGATGAACCCTTAGAAAGCTTTTCCCATCTGCTTTTCTCTTCCCACTCCAAAGTCTAGATCATTTTCCCAGTTAGTTTTGGTAAAATATCATGCCTATAACACAGAGGTTCTCAAGGTTTGATTCTGGATCGTGAGTATGACCTAGGTATTTGTTTAGGAATGCAAATGCTCAAGCCCCACCCCCAACCTATTGAATGAGAAATGCCTGGTGGGGGAGGGGGAGCCAGCAATTTAGGGGGAGAGAATCTTCTAGAGATGCTAATGCATGCCAGAGTTTGAGAAGCAGTTCAAAGGAGTGTGTCACAGATGCCCAAAGTAGGGGCTTTGTTGAGCTCCTACTCTAGAGGGGAACCTGTGATCCTGAGATGGGTGACTTCCCAAACACCCTTTCATTTTGCACTCAAAACCCTGCGCCCAGGTAGAAGAACATGCCTGCTCGGCTCACGCTCTTTAGGAGCTGTGGGTCTGGAGAAGCTCACAGGTTCCGGCGCAGACTCCACTGCATTATGTTGCCCATCATTTCCCTTGTTGTCACATAGTTTTCATCCATATCTTCGCTGAGAAGTGGGTTTTCTGAGACATTGTCAACTGGAGGTTGAGCACAGCTGGGAAGGACTTTTAGGGGAGGCTTGCCTTTGCGACTGCAGAACGAGTGTAAAACCAGGGAGGGGTTCCTAAATACCTGCAATCATGGCTATTCAGGGCGTAGATTGTGAGTATGCATTCTTTCTGAATAGCGGTACAAACTCTCAGTATAAAAGGCTCTGCCACAGCTCAAGAAAAGAAACTTCAGTTTGGGGAAGAAACTCTCCTTGCACAGTGAGCCAAGCAGCCGTGTGTCCTCCTGGTAGGGACTCTGGGGTCCAGAGGAAGTTCTTAGAGTGACGATGCACAACATCGCCTTATCCTCTCTTTACACATCCTGCTTCGCTTGGGTTTCCGTTACCCAGTCTAAATACATCAGGGACTTTGTTTTTGTGTTTGTGATCCTGGGGATTGAACCCAGGGGTATTCTACCTTTGAGCTACACACTCAACCCCATTACATTTTTTTATTTATAAATAGGTTCTCTCTAAGTTGCTGAGAGCCTCACTAAGTTGCGGAGGCTGGCCTCGAAGCTGTGATCCTCTGTCTCAGCCTCACAAGTACTGGGATTACACACATACACCATCACACCCGACTACATCAAGGACTTTGTATATGTGCATGTGGGTGTGTGTATGTGGTTGTGTGGTCAGTTTTAGCCAGTCCATAGCCATCTGAAACAATAAACTTATGTCTATAACATTTCAACAGATTTTTACATAAATATTAGGCATTCCCATATGGCTAAAAATTTGGGTCATTTCCAGTCATTTGTTGTTATAAATAAACCCAGCAATAACATATCTATTCACTTTTTTTCTTTTGGTATTGTCTCTTTAAATAGGAAAAAAATCCCCAAGAGTGGAATTACTGAAATGAATAAGATGGAACTAAGAGGTTTTGAGTGTCTGTTCTTTTATGCCAGGCGCTGACAGCCAATTCATATATATTAACCTTTTTCACTCTTTAATTTTAAAAAATCTCAAAGTAATAAATACACATAGTTAGAAAATCAAATAGTCAAACTATTCCCTTCTCCACCATTTACCCACCCCTCAGTTCTGTGCCCCAGAGGCAACTGAATTTCAATTCTTCGCAATTTCTTCTGGGAATTGACGATGTCGCTACATAATGTGCTGTTTTAAAGTTATTGATTGCAGACATTATCTATTTACTTCCTGCTATGATAGATGAGATTTCAGCTGTCTTAAATCATCCAATACCTCACTTCTATCTTTCCCATGTAGTTATGCCACTATTTTTAAATACATACACAATGGCTAATTTTATAATTCCATAAAAACAGGTCACTTTAAAGCCAAGTGGTATACATTTTTATTTTAGCATTATCTAGTTACATAAAGCTTACTAAGAGCCAGGCTCTATTATAAATCCTTTCCATATATTAACTCTGTCAATTCTCATCAGAACTCCGTGAGAAGCTGGGCATGGTGGCGCATGCCTGTAATCACAGTATTTAGGAGACTGAGACAGGAGGATCACAGGTTCAAGGCCAGCCTCAGCAATTTAGTGAGGCCCTCAGCAACTTAGTAAAACCCTGTTTCAAAATAAAATATAAAATAAGGCTGGGGGTTGTTGCTCAGAGGTAGAATACCCCTGAGTTCAATACCTAGTACTGCTTCTACTATTACTACTACTACTACTACTACTACTACTACCAATCAAAATAAATAAAATAGGACTGGGGTGTAGCTCAGAGGTAGAACACCCCTGGGTTCAATACCCAGGACCAAAAACAATCACACAAACAGATGAAAAAATCAAAACAAAACCTACATGAGATAAGAACAGATATTATTCCTATTTGAAAAATGAGTAAACAAGTACTGGAAGGTTAAGTAATTTGCCCAAGACCAGGCAGCTAGTAAGTGGTTGATGTGAATCTTGAACATAACGCTCTAGCTCCGTAGTCTGGAGCCCTTAACCACCGTGTTATACTACTCTGATTACTCTTCCTATCTTGTACAGTGGTGATTTTTATTTGGTTTAATTCATCATAGACTGCAGCAGTAATTTTATCTTCAGGCAATATCTTTATTAAACTAGTCATACATTTTTTTTTCCTCCCACAGAGCTCCGGTGCAGACTCCACTGCATTATTTAAATACTCTTATTTTTTCCTTTCGTTTGAAGAAAAAATTTGGTCATTTTATTCTATTTTCTAGAAAACTACCAGTCCTTACATTGCATTTGTTTATAATTTAGCAATCATAATTTTTCCTTTCTATACTGGGGTTTAAACTCAGGGGCATTCTAACTCTGAGCTATACCCCAGCCCTACTTTATTTTGAAACGGGGTCTTACTAAGTTGCTGAAGGTCTCGCTAAGTTGCCGAGACAGGCTTTGAACCTTCAATCCTCTTGTCTTAGCCTCCCAAGTACGAGGATTATAGTCATGCATCACCACGCTTGGCTAATTTTTCCTTTAAAGAGCTATTTGCTATACTCTGAATTTGTTTTTCCTCATGGTATCCACACCTTGTTTATATCAGTAATTGTTTCTTCAGATTTTCTTTGGATGTTGTTTTGATTTGGGGAAAGGAAAGGACTTTCTTGACTCCTGTTTTATGTCTATTTCTTCTGGAGTCATTTTTTAACCCATCTGAATTAGCTGCTCTCCGT
The DNA here is from genome assembly GCA_004027185.1 of Glis glis. Classification (NCBI taxonomy): domain Eukaryota; kingdom Metazoa; phylum Chordata; class Mammalia; order Rodentia; family Gliridae; genus Glis; species Glis glis. Next base: position 31,648 of record PVJS01016352.1, read on the forward strand.
TATGTTGAAGCATTTCTCACCTAACCAGTAAGCTTCAGTAGTCAACTTTTAAAAGTAAGGTGTTGAGCTGAACATGGTAGCACACACCTATAATCCAAGAACTTGGGAGGCTGAGACAGGAGGATCACAAGTTCGAGGTCAGTGGATGGTAGCTTATCAAGACCATTTAAAAAATTAAAAAATATATAAAGGGCTGGGGTATAGCTCAGTGGCAGAGTGTACCTGGGTTCAATCCCCAGTACCATAAATATAGATGAATAAGTATAAAAGTAAGGTGTTGAAAAAGTTGACTGGAAGTCCTGTATTTTTGGAGGCAGAGGCATTGAAATTTTCCAGATTTGAAACTTCCTCCTATCTCCTGCCTGAGGGTAGGGGACAGATGTGTGGCTCTGCAGGGTCTAGAGTTTGACGGTTTTGTGTACAGACTTCTCTTATCAACACCCCAGTTTTCAGCCATACATTTCATTTCCAGACTCTCCACACCCAGATGTACCAAGATTGGTGTGTCTTTCAGAACCTGTGGAGCAAATCAACACCGTTCTTATTTGCATTCCTTTGCAATCTGGCTTTCTTTATCCTTTATACCAAGTCCCTCTCCTCTGACCATTTTTAGTCTTCAGGAATCTTGTTGAAACCTCTCACCCACTGATGGTCCCTCTCCTGTTTTCTTTTTCTTTGTGGATTTATATGCTGTTTCATCTTTCATTGTCTTGTCAGTGAGATTTCAGGAGAGAGAATAGGTAAGCGGAGTGCATTAATTCTCCCATTTTTAAATAGAATTTCACTTACATTATTATCTAATCCAGTTCTCACAATAATAATTGAGGGAGATATTATTCTTCAGTTTTAATAAATGATACCATTTAAATAAATTAAGGAAGGTCACAAAGCCAGTGGGGTTCAGAACCAAAGTTGAACTTCAATGATGCTGCCAGAGTCTATGTTCTTTTTACTTCTAGGTCATGAGAACGCATACGAGTCTTGAAAGATTTTTTTCCCAATGATTTCCCCCAATCTGATGAACCAATTAACAATGCTACTGTAATTACATAATCCCACCGGTTCAACCACAGCTTCACTGAAATGGCCTGTTGTAATTTATGTTTACTTTTACTGCTTTAATGCATTGAAATGAGAATATATCGTCATTTTGGTGAACAGTTCTGGGCTTACTGGCAAGATATAATTTTTTCATGTATTTGGATACTATTGACAGTTCTTTTTTGTAATGAAATGGCTTTTTATATCCTTTTCCCCGTTACCTATGGCAGTGGCTCTCAACCAGGCTTATTCTAGCAAATGTCTAGAAAGCCTTTGGGTTAGGGTTAGGGTGGTTCTACTGGCCTCATTAGTGATTTGAGCCAGGGATGCTGGTGAACTTCTCACCGTGCACAGGACAGCACCCCCGACGCAGAAATTATCCAGCCCCAAATGCCAAGAGTGCCAGGATTTATATACATCATGCGCTTTAGTGTATTTCCCTCCACCCCCCTCCCAACTCCCTGTTAGGTCATCTTTGTTAACGGGGAGGGAATAGGGTGGGATTTGAGGGAGGGCTAAATGAGCAATGTGTGCATGTATGATTCTGCTAACCTGACACTTATCAAATGTATAATTACAATGCACCAATAAATGAATATAAAAAAAAAGAGTGCCAGGATTGAGGAATCCTGAACTCTAGGTATCTTGACAGCCTTTTAAAGTAGGTGATTCGATTAAAAATTCTCCTTCCTTTGGTTTCAAGACCCTGTACACTTAAAAAAAATTAGTGGGAGTTCCAAGAGCTTTTGTTCACATGGGTTTTATCTATCAATATTTACTGTTTCAGACATTAAAGCTAAATTTTGAAAAATGTTTTAATAGGCTTAAAACTAATACTAAGCCCATCACATAGTAATACCAATGATGTATTTCCGTTTTCCAAAATAACAAAAGTATGGTGAAGAGAGACATTTTCACAGTTTGCAAATCTTTTTAATGTCTGGCTGAGTAGAAGATGACAGGACTCTTATATCTATTTCTGCATTTGATCCATTACCATGAGTTGTTTTGGTTAAAATTTATAAAGAAAATCCATTATCACACAGATATGTATTTGGGAAAAAGGAGGAGTATTTTAAAAGCCATTGAAGATAATTGTAGATATTCTTCTTTGATATTACACCAAAACTCGGGTAGTTTCCAAAATTTTAGTTGCAATGAAACAGCATTTTCATTGCAAAAACTGTATTTTCACAGCTACTCATATATTAAAATATATCATCAGTCCATCTTGCATTTTGAGTGGATCTTTTATCCTTGCATGATTTTGCAACATTATGCACTGGCCATTTGAAAAATATTCAGAGTTGCAAAAATCTTCTAAATATTGATACATTTCATTATACCATATCAAAATTTCACATTTGCTATCACCTCCAATCTCATGTAAATATTGGGAGCCTTTCAAGTTCACAGTGGCAGATCCATGTCTTCCAAATTCCAATTTTCACTTGAAAGCTCAATTATGTCTTTGACAACAAATTCTGTCAGTTTTCCTTAAAGTAACAGGTAGACTTCATTTATTTTAGAGAAAATGTTTAACAAATATCCCAGTGTGAATGACCAGTTTGTCAGTCACTCTTTCAAGGAAAAAAAAAAACAAACAAACAAATGGTATCTACGAAGCATCACTTGAACCTAGGAGTTTGAGACCAGTCTGGGCAACATAGTGAGATCCTGCCCCAAAAAGCAAATGAATAAATAATAAAATAACAGGGCCTCAAGAAAAATGTGGCTAGTTTAACATGCAACTGAATCACACAATTGTTTTTCCCGAGGAAACCACAGCAGTTCGGTAAGCAGGAGACGTGATTTATGCATACTGTCCGTTCTCGCGCATGAATGTTAAAAAGATGTACTCCAGGGATGAGATTTAATAAAATTAACATTTTTTATTGCTTCATCAAGGACCTTCTTAAGTCAAACCATCACTTTTGTCTTTGATAGCTAGCATGTGGCAGGGAAAATGACCAGGACAGGTAGCACTGGGTGCCACTGCCTTGATTAAAGATAAAGCCCTATCCGTTTCACCCGCCATTCATTCTGAGTGAATAGAGGTACAGTGGAGAAAGCCAAATGAAGTCTCACTGTTACTATTAAAATATTTTCAGGCCGGGCGTGGTGGCACACTCTTGTAATCCCAGTACTTAGGAGACTGAGTCAAGAGGATCGCAGGTTTGAGATCAGCCTTAGCAACCTAGCAAGACCCTGTTTCAAAGACAAAAAAATAAAAAGGGCTGGGGGTGTGGCTTGGATGTAGAACACCCCTGGGTTCAATTCCCAGTACCACACACACACACACACACAGACACACACACGCACACACACTCACACACATGCAAAAATATTTTGATGTTTGCCAACATCAAACAAACATCTAGAGATGAATCTCCAATCAAGAAACTTTTATTGGGCAATAAACAAAGAATAGAATTGCTACTGTAGACACACATGCACAAGCTCCAGGCACAGACTGGGGTGGCCTCTGGTGTTGCAGGAGGAACAAAGGAAAGGTTGGGGTTTTACTGGGGAAAGAGAAAAAACTCAATTATGGCATTGGATGAGAGCTAGCAAGGTCTGATTGGCGAGTTGCTGCAGGCACTAGGTAAACTAAGCTTAAAGTCACAGCCGGCTGTTTCATCATTAGTTGGTAAGTAAAATTAGTCTTCAAGTTATGGGAGGCTGTTCCATTGGACTGGGTTTAAGAGCGAGTTCCTAGAACAGGGGCTGTGACGTGTGTGTGTGTGTGTGTGTGTGTGTGTGTGTGTGTTCTCGTTTTCTCACCTCCTATAGTCTCTCTATTCCACTACTGTGCAGTGTTATAAGAATGACTCCATTTTGCATAATAATTTTCACATGATATAAAATCACTGCATGTGTCGCATGGGGGAGGGGATTATAGGTTAGATTCGGGGGAAGACATTCACAGGAAATCTCCGGAATTTGGCATATACGCAAATATCTTGTTGAGCATATTCAGAGTTCATATTCCCACACCACACCTCCAGAGAGGCATGGCGGGGCTCTGAATTGGGCATTTCTGCTGTTGGATGACAATCTGGAACCTACAGTTCCCTACACATACAGGATTTTCAGCTCATTGCATTTCTGCAAACAATCCCATCAGTGGGTTACATTTTCCCATAGGAAAAAAATGTTTTAATTGGTGTTATAATTCTTCTCTAACATATATTTGCCCTATCTGGCACTACTATGCCAGCTATTACGATTAATTTAATGCTTAATTAGTAATCATTTCCATTTACCTTTTTAGTGCGCAGAAGGGCTTTTCGAGGATAATTGATTTCAGATAGTCTTAGAAAAAACCTGCTTAGAGGGGTTTCACCTGACACCTTCCTTTCCCAAAGTGTCTTTGTGGTAAGTAGAGACATCCCAAGCAACTGATTGATTAATGTTTAGAAACAGCCTCTGCAGTGTCCTCTTCCACGAAAGCATCGCTGTGGGTTTTAATCGTGAGGTTCGGAGCCTGAATCCCTATCAAAGCTTGTCTCTTGTCTCCTGCAACTTCACTTTCTTGCTTTGTTCTCTCACCACATCAGGAGACTATAGAAAATAACAATGGCATTTCAGTGAGAAGTTGGCAGGAGGGTGAAGGGGCTGCTCCCCAGGATGTCTGAGGAAGAAGGCAGCAGTCTTGATAGGCCCGGGGTGAGAGAAACAGCCCGGCTCTCCTCTACAGTGCAGAAAACAAACACTTCAGAATGGTTATGAAGAAACAAAACTAAACAAAAAGCAGGGAGGATATTTTGCAGTCCCTTAACTATAGTGCTCCATTGCACTTTGCTGATTTTTGGAATTTACTGTGCAACTGGCTTAACCTGAGATGTTTTACAACAGAGATTCATCTGCAGCAGAACTGGGGTGGAGCCTGAGATTCTGCATTTCTAGCACAGCCTTAGGCGACAAGGGTGCTGCTGGCTCCTTGGCCCCGAGGAGCAAGCCTCGCACTGTTCAGTTTCTCCTGGCCGTTGTCGATTAGCACTGTTTGCATTGAACGCTATTAGTTAAGTCCACATAAACTTGCTGTAAATTTTTGTTTAAATGAGCTATTGACATTAGCCATTAGAGCTATTGGTCAGTAGAAACTGGGTCAGCTCCCCTTTATTCATTACTGGATTCTCCATTGATTGAAACTGTGCTTTTCAGCATGGATTCAGAAAATCACACATCTGGAGTCAGGTAGGGATAGGGTGTCTTTAATAAATACCAAACAGTCGATGTTGCTCAGTAAGGTGCAAGTGAATTAGGGAGAGATTATGTCATGCCACAGAAGTGGAGAAATCCATCCATCAATTAAAAGTATGATGCTATAGCTATCTGTAATTTGTTACATTTAAACATCTCAGCTGAGCACGGTGGTGCATGCCTGTAATTCCAGTACTTAGGTGGCTGAGACAGGAGGATTCCAGGTTTGAGACCAGCCTCAGCAACGTAGCAAGACTCTCAGCAACCTAGCAAGACCCTGTTTCAAAAACAAAAAGATAAAAAGGGCTGGCAGTATAGCTTGGAGGTAGAATGCCCCTGGGATCAATCCCCAGTACCAAAAAAAAAAATCATTTTCAAAGTGTTTTTAGGTTCGCGAATATCTTTGATGCTTATCACAATACCAAGGTGATTTGTGCAACTTTATTTGATTATTTCATTTTAAATGAGGTTTAATTTAGACTCATCACAAAAATAATGGATACTGATATAGAAACGGTAACAAATAAAAATTAAAAAATTAAGCTGGGCGTGGTGGCACACGCTTGTAATCCCAGTACTTTGGGAGGCGGAGACTGGAGGATCCGGGTTCGCGGCCAGCCTCAGCTCTCTCGCTCTCTCTCTCTCCCTGTCTCTCTCTCTCCCTGTCTCTCTCTCTCCCTGTCTCTCTCTCTCTCTCTCTCTCT